>PVIU01005434.1:47774-113767 GCA_004026605.1 Ondatra zibethicus | reverse complement strand
TATGGATGTCAGTGTGGTGATTTCTCAGAAAATTAGGAAACAACCTTCCTCAAGACCCAGTAATACCACTTTTGGGTATATATCCAAAAGATGCTCAATCGTGCCACAAGGACATGTGCTCAACTATGTTCATAGCAGCTTTATTTGTCATAGCCAGAAACTGGAAACAACCTAAATGCCCCTCGATCGAAGAATGGATTAAAAAAAAAAATGTGGTACATTTACATAATGGAGTACTACATAGCAGAAAAAAAATAACGACAGCCTAAATTCTGCAGGAAAATGGATGGAACTAGAAAACATTATTTTGAGTGAGGTAACCCAGACACAGAAAGACAATTATCACATGTACTCACTCATAGGTGGTTTTTAAACATAAGGCAAAGAAAATCATCTTACAAACCACAATCCCAGAGAATTTAGACAACAATACAGACACTAAGAGAGACCTACATAGATATAATCTATGTGGGAAGTAGAAAGTATAAAAAGACAAGATCTCCTGAATAAATTGGGAGCATGGGGACCTTCGGGGAGGGTTGAGATAGGGAGGGGAGTGGCAGGGAGGGGAGCAGAGAAAAATGTAGAGCTCAATAAATATCATGGGGGAAAAATAAAATAAAACATCCAATGGACCAATCTCAGAATTATAACAAAAAGATAAAGCTACTTATAAGGAGACAGTGACTTTAAAAAAAAATCTTAATTGTGTGTCAGTGTGTGGGTTTGTGCATGTGAGTGCAGGAATCCACAGGAAGAACTGGCGTTACAGAGAGCTGTGGTCAGTGTGGGTGCTGGGAACTGACCCGAGTTCTCTGAAAGAGGCACAATGGTCTCTTTAGTTCTTGTAGACCAGTGGTTCTCAAGCTTCCTAATGCTGTGACCCGTGAACACAGTTCCTCATGTTGTGGTGATCCCCAACCATAAAATTATTTTGTTGCTACTTCATAACTGTAATTTTGCTACTATTATGAATGGTAATGGAAATATCTTGTGTTTTCTGGTCGACTTAGGTGACCCTTGTGAAAGGGTCGTTCAACCTCAAAGGGGTCACAACCCACAGGTTGAGAAACACATGTCGGGAGGTCAGAGCACAACTTGCAGGGGTAGGTTCTCTCCTTTAAACGTGGATCCAGGGGATCAAGCTCAGGTCATCAGGCTTGTTGGCAGCCACCTGCACTCACGGAGCCTCTCTAGTCCCGGACATTGTCTCATCTGCACATTAGAGGATGGGTTGTTTGCTAGCAGGGGACAGAGGTCAGCTAGGGCATCTGTCCTTGAAACCAACACATGCCTGCAAGGAAACCATGATGTTCTGAGGAGTCTCAGATTCATCTGGGGGCAATGTCTTTACTGCCCTGGGGCAGCTCACCTTTACCAGGCTAGCGACATTTCTCATCAGTTCTCAGAGACCCCACTCCTCCTGCCAGGTAACATCCTCCTCTCTCCAGCACTCTCCCTCCTACAGAGTTGCCTGGCAGCGGACAGGCTACGGGGAGGCTCCCCTATCGCCTGCTCTAAATCCTCCCAACTGCCCAATAAAACTGATATTAAGGGGCTGGAGAGATGGCTCAGCGGGTAAGCACACTGCTGCTCTTCCAGAGGACCTAGGTTCAGTTCCCAGCACCTGCGTGGCAGCTCACAACTGTCTGTAACTTCAATTCCAAGCGATCCTTCACCTTCACACAGTCATACATACAGGCAAAACATCAATGCACAGAAAATAGAAACAAATTAATTATAAAAAACAAAAACAGCTGGTGTTAAAGGAGCTGGCAGATGGTGCAGAGGTCAGGAGCACAAACTGTTCTACAGAAGACCCAGGTTGGGTTGCCAACACCAACAACAGGCAGCTCACAACACATAACTCCAGCTCCTGGGGGATCCAACACCTCTGGCCTCCAAGTGCAGCTGCACTCACAAGTGTGCGCGTGTGCACGTGCACACACACACAAACACACACACAAATTTAATCCAGAAAAACAAAACAAAACAAAAACTGGTGCCGAGGCAGAGGTCACTGCTCAGTGGTGAACACTTGGCTGGCATGTGAGAGGCCCCATGTGTCTACCCCCAGCATCACGTAAGACTGGGCAGGATGATTCATGCCCGTAATCCCAGCACTCGGGAGGTGGAGGAAGGAGGGTCAGGAGCTCAAGGGCATTCTCAGCTACACGGGGAGTTCCGAGCTGGCCTGGGATATGAAGGATTCTGCTTCCATCAAGAACATATGAGACTGCAGAAGTCTGTCTACAAGCTGTGCTCCTGTCTGGCTCCAGCCCTGATCCATGTATGTGTGGCCAAGTGTGCACAATCGGAAGCCATCAGGAGGCTGTGTTTGCGCTAAGCATTAGTGGCAAACTTCCAGGATCCGGGTCAGTTGGGGTTTTGCTTTGTTTTTCCTTCTTCAAAGACTCACTCCATAGCCCAGACTTGTCTCAAAATCAAAGCAATCCTCCTGCCTCAGCCTCTACAGTACTGGAATTACAGGTGTGAGCCATGGAGCTGTCATGGTTCTTTATCACCAGGCAGGGACGTGTGTGTGTGTGTGTGTGTGTGTGTGTGTGTGTGTGCACACGCTAGGACCAGTTGAACTCCAGAGCCTAATAATGTGAGCATATCTCCCACAGCTTAAAACTGTCATGGCCACACCTGTAATCACAAAAGGCCAAATTACAACTGATGCCACTATCCAAGGCAGGAAACTGAAGGCCAGAGGTAAGGGGCTCCCAGGGGGCTGGAGAGGGCTCAATGGCTAAAAGCACTTGCTGTTCCTCCACCCTCCAGAATAAATAACAGCACCTAGGCGAGAATCAGCAAGCTGAGGCACATACCCCCACACACACCTCTTCTGAGAAAGGGTCTCTGGCATGCGCCACCACTCACTAAGAATTTAACCATTGGGCTGGAGAGATGGCTCAGAGGTTAAGAGCACTGACTGTTCTTCCAGAGGTCCTGAGTTCAATTCCCAGCAACCACATGATGGCTCACAGCCATCTGTAATGAGATCTGGTGCCCTCTTCTGGCAAGCAGACAGACAGAACACTGTATACATAATAAATAAATAAATCTTTAAAAAAAAAAAAAAGAATTTAACCATTTCAACGCCCTTCTAGTATCAGCCTCACTGTTATTTGGCATATGGCCACATTTGGGCCAGGCTTCCAGAGGGCCTGCACACCTCAGTGCTACAAGAACCCACACCATCACCACCACACATAAGCACGTGGAACATTTGGCTAATAATCGTCAGCACCTAGAACAACCCCTGTCAGTGAACTTTCTTCCGGAAGAGGGAATTGGGGTGCAGGGGTGGGTATCTGTCATCACAGCCAGGGCGAGGCAGTGCACAATGGGCGACACCACAACCTGCAGATGTTTATTCAGCTCCCACCTGTGGATACTGAACACACGAGCCAAGGGAGTGGGCAGAAGGGTGCTTCCTTCCAGTTCACCTCTAGAACGCTTGCAGATTTATAGCAGTCTTGATGAGTCAGAGCAAGATTTGAGTCCAAGAATAGCTGTCCGTAGAGCAAGAAGAAGTGCTCAATTACGGTCACTTCTTTTGCACGTGGCCACAGTCATACTTGCCCCTCACAACTTTGAGTTTAACCCCGGGCAGGTCTTGGGTCCTACCGCCCTCCACAAGGACCACATGGTGCTCCTGCAGGGTGTGGCCCTCCCCGGGGATGAAGCAGACAGCCTCTTTGCCTGTGCTGAGGCGCACTCGGCAGCACTTGCGGTTGGCGGAGTTGGGCTTCTTCGGCTTTCTGATGAATGTGCGTAACACCACACCCTTCAGCTGCGGCCGGCCCTCTGTGGGACCCAGACGCTTAGGGGGTTCCTTTGGGCGGCCTAAGCGGTGCATCTGGTTCAGGGTGGCCATGGAACGTGTGGCCCAGAGCTGGGGACCTAGGGCCAGGCCTGGAGAGACACAATGAAGACTACTTGGTTTCCATATTCTGGGGAGAGATCCAAACCCTTTACAAGGTCATAACTGCAGATGTCTACAGGTTTTAGTGAGGACTGACAGATGGCTCAATGGATGGGGTTTGATTCCCAGCACCCATGGTTGTGGCAAAACATTCATACAGGAGTTAGAAAGATGCCTCAGTGGTTAAGAGCACTGGTTGCTCTTACAGAAGACTCAGGTTCGATTCTCAGCACCACGCTGAGTCTAGCAACCGTCTTTAACTAGTTCTAGGGATCCAATGGCCTCTTCTGGCCTCCTAGGACACTGCACATACGTGGTACACATGTTCATGAAGCTAAGACACTCATATACATAAATAAGCAGCGGTATTTAGGAATAATACTATCAACAGTCAACCTTTAGTATCATACCCATAACTATAATGTTCTTTTTTATTTTATTTTATTTTTGGTTTGCCAAGACAGGGTTTCTCTGTAGCTTTGGAGCCTGTCCTGGAACTCACTTTGTAGACCAGGCTGGCCTCGAACTCACTGAGATCTGCCTGCCTCTGCCTCCAAGTGCTAGGATAAAAGGCGCGTGCCACCACTGCCTGGTGTAGGAGGTTCTTCTGTATTTGTGTTGCTTTCATTGGTGAATAAAGAAACTGCTTTGGCCTTTTGATAGGGCAGGACTTAGATAGGTGGGGAAAAGAGAACTGAATGCTGGGAGAAAGGAGGCAGAGAGAGAGCCGCTATGGAGTCGCCAGAGTCAGACATGCTGAATCTTTTCTGGTAAGCCACGACTTCGTGATGACATACAGATTATTAGAAATGGGTTAAATCAAGATGTGAGAGTTAGCCAATAAGAGGCTAGAACTAATGGGCCGAGCAGTGATTTAATTAATACAATTCCTGTGTGGTTATATCGGGTGTAAGCTAGCTGGGCGGGAGGGAACAAAGGGGCCCGCTCACTCTCCTTACTACAACTGCCCGGCAGTAATGTTCTTATACATTTTAAACAAGCGGAGCATGCTGGCAAAGCCAAGCCTTCTCAAAGACCCCACCCAACCTCCTGCCATTACCTCCCACTCATTGGTTCGTTGTTCAAACTGCTCCAGCCTAGGTACCAAACCCCCCCCCCCAAAAAAAACCCCACAACAACCAAATAGAGCACAGCAGCTATAGTGTAGCATAAGGAAAGGCAGGTGGAGATGCTGGAGGGAGATGCTTTCAAAGGCAGATAAATAAGATTTATTTGTGGAGCTGAAGAGGTGGCTCTGTGGTTAAGGTTAAGACTGCTCTTACAGAAGACCCAGGTTCAATTCCCAGCACCCACATGACAGCTCACAGTCATCTGTAACTCCAGTTCCAGGGGACCGGATGCCCTGTACAAATGCCAAGCAGAGATGCACAGACATATACAGGCAAAGCTTATACATACAAAATTGAACATTAAAAAAAAAAACAAACCAAAAACAGGCGGTGGTGGCGCATGCCTTTAATCCCAGCACTTGGGATGCAGAGGCAGGTGGATCTATCTCTGTGAGTTCAAGGCCAACCTGGTGTACAGAGTGAGTTCCAGAAAAGCCAAGGCTACAGAGAAACCCTGTCTCAAAAAATCAAAACAACAAAACAAAACAAAAACGAACAAAAAACCCAGGGTCTCACTATATAGCTATGCCTGTCCTGGAACTCCCTATGTAGGCCAGGTTGGATAGTGAACATCTGAGTGAATGAAACCCCCAATAGCTCCCTCGGGTCACTGCAAGATACCTGATGTCTACAAACACAAAAGTTCCCCTCCAGTAGGAGGCACATCTCAGACTTAGAAAGATAGCAGTTGAATGAATGACTAAAATTCCCGGCTTGGATTTCTCACCCATAGGAGCCCATCAATAAATGCTTACTGACGGAATAAACACATTGGCAAGACATCTAACCAGGGACGAACATTTGTTGGTATGATGGCTGCGTGAACATCAGACTGTACTTACACACACTAAGACAGAGTATCACTAGGCAACACAATCTTAGGAATTCACCACTATCTATGTAGGGGAGATGGCTCTGACTGACATATACTGCTGGACACAGGAGCTTCCCACCTCTTGCCCTTTGAGCCGGGGGCGTGGCAGAGAACGCCTGTAATACTCGGGAGGTTGAAGCGGGCGATCAGGAGTTCAACGCCGTCCTGTTACAAAGCGAATTAGAGGCTAGCCTGGACTACAGTGAAACGCTGTCTCCAAGACAAAAAAAGGCCCCGTGTTTAAAGGTGTTAGCGTCCTAAATCTGGCAAAAGCCACACAAGTCCCGGTGAGTAGCCCTCACCTAGCCTCGTCCCTGCGGCCCAGGCTCACTTACCACGACTGAGGGACGTGGTGAGGCCGCGGAGAAGGCCGGCCCAGAACATCTCGCCGCTTGCTGCGTCCCTGTGTTAGGACAGAAGATGCTCAGGACGGAGGTGGGGACGAAGTCGCACTCTCAGCGCCGCAGGGATCGCCTCTCCAAGGCGAACCAAGACCCTCTATGCTCTAAATAGAAGTCGCCCCGCAGATCCAGCCCCACTCTGAGTACCCCCAGGGACCCAGTCGCCCTCTCCCCGATACTGGAAGCGGAAAGTGAGGAGAGAGGAGAGAGGCGTGCGGAGAACAGATAATCACACTCACCTCACCTACCTAGCAGGGTCGCACATGCGCTAAACCCTATCGCCAGCCCCTTCCGGGGACTCTCTTTCGTGATTGGCTACTTCCTTCCTGCGGCACCAAAGGGGTGGGACAAAGGTGACCATTGGACAAAGACACAGTCTATCTCGGTTCGATTTTCCTCATTGGAACGGTTTCTGAAGCTTGGGCGGGAAATCTCTTTCCGCGTCTGATTGGCTCGTCCTTGGTGAGTGACTCCTGGTTCCTCGTCCAAGATGGCTGCGTCCATAGCACGGTTCTTGCGGCCTTTTCTGGCTCGCCAGGGCCTCCGGTCCCGCGAACGCTGCGTGTGCAACCAGAACCCAAGGAGAAGTTTCGCTACACAGAAACGAGTTCGGAACCTCCTGTATGAACACGCGCGTGAGGGCTACAGCCAGCTTCCTCACTTGGACATGGAGTCGCTGTGCGCATGCCCAGAAGCAACCGCGCGCGCCCTGGAGCTCCGCAAGGGGGAGCTACGGCCGGCCGACCTGCCTGCGATTGTGAGTGCGCCTGCGCCGGCCGCAGAAGCTGGCTGCTAGCTTTGCAGAACTGGGTTTGCCCGAGGCTTTCCAGGAGGGAGAGGAACCACTTACAGGAATTTGGGTTCCTTCCCGAGTCAGGCAATGTCTTGTACGTGACGCCCACTTATGTGCCAGTGGTCCACTGAGAACTAAGGCCCGACTGAACGTCATGCATGCCTTCTGTGGCCTGCACGCCCTTTTGCATGTATTTCGTAATTGGACACTTGGCAGCTCCTCTATTCCTGGAATTTAAATACCATTGTCTTGTGTGCTCAAACTTCATGCCAGGCTCGCCCTAAGGCCACAAAGAAAAATGAGGAGTGAGGTTTGGGGATCAGATTGGGGAGGGACTCTTGGAGACAGCTCTAATAGGAAACTGATAAATAGGGTTGAATGAATAAAAAAAAAATGCCTGCTGAACAGATACTTAAGCAACACTTAGGATCCAAGCATTGAAACTGGATGCGAATGATAAAATCATTAGTGCTTGCATAATGGTACCTTATAGGGAACTGGAATTGGGGGTTGCCATGTCGGTGGTGAGTTCTGAGTGTAATGGATCAGTCAAGACATCCCAACTCCATCTTGAACCCTTCTGTCTTGGTCACTTTTCTGTTGCCGGGAGGATAACACCATGACCAAACCAGCTGAGGGAAGCATTCTTTGGGGTTGGCAGGGACAGAATGGCGGCCAGTGGCAGAGCTGTAAACCGAGAGCTCACATCTTTTAGCATGAAGCAGAGAGAGCAAACTAGATGTAGGGCGAGGCTTTAAGCTCTCAAAACCCACCTCTAGTGACATAGTTCCTCCAGCAAGACCGTATCTCCTAAACCCCCAAACATCACCAGCCACTGACCTATGAGCCAAGGAGCCAGAGCCTGTGGGAGACGTCTCTCCTTCACACCACCAGACATTGTCAGTTGTGTACACTTTGACCTCGTTTAAATTTCTGTGGGCCAGGTCCCAGCCCATAGGGACACTTGCTGCCAAGCCTGAGAAAACCAACTCCTGAGAGTGTTGTCTTTTGACCTCCATACAGGGACAAAACCAAGAAATTTCTGTAAATGTTTAATAATAATAATAAAAGAATCTGCCAGGCGGTGGTGGCACACACCTTTAATCCCAGCCCTTAAGAGGGAGAGGCAGACGGGTCTCAGTGAGTTTCAGGCCAGCCTGGTTTCCAAAGTGAGTTCCAGGCAGTCAGAACTGTTACACAGAGAAACCCTGTCTCAAAAAAAAGAAAAAAAAAAGAAAGAAAGAAAGAAAAGAAAAAAGAATAATAATAAAAGAATCTGTCTGGGCATAGTGGTTCACACTTTTAATCCCAGAACTCTGGGAGGCAGAGGCAGGTAGTCTCTCTGAGTTGGAGACCAGCCTGGTCTACATAGCAAGTTCCAGGCTAGTCAGGGATACATAAGGAGACCTTGTATTAAAAGAAGAAGAGCCAGGGGAAATGGCTTGGCAGCTAAAGGTACTTACTGCCAAACTGACAACCTGAGTTCAGTCCCTGGGATCCCCATAGCGGAAGGCGAGAACCAACTCCTATAAATTGTTTTCTGACTTCCATGCCGTAGCCACACACAGAATAGCCAAAGTAAAAAAGAAAGGTTAATCACCTTTAAAGAGGTGACTTAGCCAGGCGTGCTGGTGCCTCTATAGTCCCAGCACTCAGAGAAGGACAGGATGGTTACAAGTTCAAGGCCCCCCTGGACTGTATTTCAATACACTGCCTCTCACAAAATCAAAAAGAAAAAAAGAGTCACATGTCCATGCTTATTGCTTGGTTGGTCTTGATTCACCAACAGAAACGACTGCAAAGTGAGCTGGGAAATGTGTTGGTTCAGGGCAGCCGTGTGCCCACCTGGGCTTCTGGGAAGAGGCACTAAGGCTCACCTGCTCCCCTCCGGGGGCCAGTAGCTCAGGTTCCAGCGCAGTGGCCATTACCCTTCCCTCTCGTGGTGTCCTCCCACAGATCTCCACGTGGCAGGAGTTAAGGCAGCTGCGGGAGCAGATCCAGAGCCTGGAGGCAGAGAAGGAGGCTGTGACGAAGGCAGTACGAGCCCTACTGGTGAGCATGGGGACTGTGTGGGCCAGGGCAGCCTGGAGGCGGCAAGGGTGCCTCTGGCTGGAAGTAACAGGAAATATAAGTAAAGGGGCTTGAATCATGTAGAGAATTGTTACCTAATAAAACAAGCCACCTAGGACTGTTCCTAAGGATGATGAATTGGCTCTCCTCAGCATCCCCAACTAGATTCTTTTCCTCCATATGCCCAATACATAGATTGGACCCCATCCCTGTTCCAAGATGTCTACCACTGCATCAGAGACAAAAAGTGAGCTTTTCTGCCTCAAGGTCCTTTCCAGGAACAAAGAGTCCGTTCCTTAAGTAGAACCCCTTCCTGTTGCCAGGGCTCAGACACCCTCCCTCACAACAGTCAGATAGAGTCACTGCTGCTAGGTTAAGGCCAACCCCCAGGGGGCCCACCTGTCCTGAGCTGAAGGCTTCATAGAGAAGGACAAACTGAGTCACGTCTGTGGGGAGGAGAGAGTCTGGTTAAATAGACTTGAGCTTCTTAACCTTTCCCACTCATCAGCCCTTTTTTTCCAGAAGCACTCATATTTGTTACATTTGATTTGTAATTAATTTCCATCATTGTGCGTTCAGAAACCCAAAGTTTTTGCAACCCTGCATTCCATTACAGCACCCCACATAGATTGCCATTGCCAAAGTTTTTTGTAACCCCAACATTCAGTTACAGTGCCCCATCTAGCATCACAATCCGACACTTACAGAGCTTGACAACCAGTATTACTAGCACAGATGGCTTCGTAGAAGTCACAAAGGGTGTGATGGCACACAGCTGAAATCCCAGGACCTGGCAGGTAGAGGCCCAAGAGTTCATTAACATCCTTAGCTACTGTCTCTGTCACTGTACTGTTGCTGTGGAGAGACACCATGACCAAGGCAACGCTTATAAAAGAAAGTATTTAATTGGGATTTGCTTACAGTTTCAGAGGATTGGTCCATTATCAGCATGGTGGGAAGCAGACAGGCATGGCGCTGGAGCAGTGGCTGAGAGCTTTACATTGTGATATGCAGGAAGCAGGCAGAGAGCAAGAAACTAGGCCTGGTGTACAATTTTGATACCTCACAGTCCAAACACAGTGAAATACCTCCTCCTAATCCTTCCAAACAGCTGGGGACTAAGCAAATAAATGAGCCTATGGGGGCCATTCTCATTAAAACCACAACAGCTACATATCAAGTTCCAGGCCAGACTGCCCTGCATGATTGCTCAAAAGGTCATTTAAACTGGAGAGATGGCCCAGCGGTTCTTCTAGAGGATCTAGGTCTGGTTTTCAGCACCCACATCAAGAGGCTCACAGTCACCTGTAACTGCAGCACCAGAAGTTTTGAGGCCCTCTTCTGGGCATCCACACATGTAGCATAGTCACAGACACACAGAGACTCATAAATAAAAATTAAAGTAAAAACAATAGGGCCAGGAATGTAGCTGAGTGCTAGAATATTGTCTACAGTGGCAAAGCCCTAGGTTTAAATCCAGATGCACAAAGAAATAGCTATATGAAATAAACACGTAAGCTCATGTAAGAGCCTCATCTTCCCCCACAGAGCCCAGGAGGAGGGGGCAGTTACCTCACAGTGGTGGGTGTTATTACTGCTGTATTATGTTGCCACCTCATGGCTTTACTGATAGATAAACTGAGGCAGAGTGGTGAAGGGACCCATCCAGGCACTGACAGAGTGAGAGATTCAGATGCCATGGTCCTGTTTGAACTTTGACCTCTTCTGTCTCTGCTCCAGATCCCCAAGTTCATTACCTAATCACCATCCCCTACCCTCTTCTCCACCAGGCAAACCAAGATAATGACCAAGTGCAGAAGGTACGCTTCAATGTCCGCGCCCCGACCTGGGAGGGCAGGGAGGGTTCTGTGTGGTCACAGTTCTTCCACTGTTGTGACAGCACAATTCAGACAGGGTTAGGAGGTAAGATAAAAAGAGCAGCTTCCATTGGGGCTGAAAAGGTGGCTCAGTGGTTAAGAGCACTGGCTGCTCTTCCAGAGGTCCTGAATTCAATTCCCAGCACCCACATAGTGGCTACAACCATCTATAATAGGATCTGAAGCCCTCTCTGGCATGCAGAACGCACATACATAAAACATAAATAATTTTTTAAAAAAAATTTTGTTTTGTTTTTCAAGACAGGCTTTCTCTGTAGCTTTGGAGCCTCTCCTGGAAATAGCTCTTGTAAACCAGGCTGGCCTATAACTCACAGAGATCCACCTGCCTCTCCCTCCTGATTGCTGGGATCAAAGGTGTGTGCTACCACTGCCTGGCATAAATAAAATTAAAAAAAAAACAAAAAAAAACCCAAAAAATCAGCTTCCATTGGAGCTGGACAGATGGCTCCATGGTCATGAGTGTGCCCTGCTCTTGCAGAGCACCCACATTTGTTCTCTGGCACATGCACACAATTAAAAAAAATAGACATTAAAAACAAAAGCTGCCTGTCACTTTGTAAAGATAAAGCTGACTTCAGGCACAGCTGGCACCAGCTCTTGGCTCCATATCCAGGTTTAGTCTGAGCCCAGCTTTCTTCCTTTCTGGCAGAGGAAGTAAGTCAGAGCCACGCACACCTTCCTCATAGTTCCCTCTATGAGTCCTCAGGTTGATTATGTGTAGCTCAGCTTGGCTCCTATCTCACAGCCAAAGCAAGAGAAAGTTCCCATTGGCCAGGCCTGAGCCCTGTTTGCAATTGGAAAGAGGTGGCAAGTGTCTACGTGGTGTCCTGCCAGCAAGGATGAGCCAGGCTGGTGAAGGGATCCCTGACTCTCCCCAAAGCTAACCCTGTCTGCCATGTCCAGGACCCTCAATATCAGGGCCTGCGGGCCCGTGGCCGGGAAATCCGGAAACAGCTCACACCGCTGTACCCCAGAGAGACCCAGCTGGAGGAGCAGTTCTATCTGCAGGCACTGAGGCTGCCCAATCAGACCCACCCAGACACGGTAAAGGCCATCCGAGCTGCAAGGGAAGCAGAGCATCTGAGCTGCTGCCTTCCCTCTGACACGCTCCTCTTCCTGCAGCCTGTTGGGGATGAGAGCCAGGCTAGAGTGCTCCGTGTGGTGGGAGACAAGCCAGGTGAGTCACACCCCAGGGCCCGAATCCAGTGACCCTCGGATCTCAGGCTGGGAGTGGGGCATGAGTGGTCTTGGGTCAGGGTGGGGCTGGGGGCTGCAGCTGGAGCAGCCCACCTGACTTGGGCTAAAGCTGAAGTTTCCTTACCCTTTTGGGTAGCCCTCCCTGGCATGGTACAGCGTGTCTGGCTGGCTGTCGCTTCTCCACTCTATGGGGCTTTTCTCCCTAGCTCCTGTGTGTGTCTGTTTCAGTCTGCTCTCACCTGCCCCTCTCTCTCACCTCACTCATCCGTTTCCTTCCTTCCTTCCTTCCTTCCTTCCTTCCTTCCTTCTTTCCCCTCACCTCCCTCTCACTCTTCTCTCCTTTCTCCATTTTCTTACCCCCTTCCCCACGTCCCTCTTTCCTCCTTGCTCCCTAATCCCCCTCTCTCCAATTAATCTTTCTTCCTTTCTTACCCCATTGTTTTTTATATACAACCAGTTTTCTCCTTCCAACCCCGAGGCCACCTGGAAATTGGCGAGAAACTCGACATTATCCGGCAGAAGTGAGCCCCAACCCCACCCCAAGTCTCACCCCCCTCTTACTGCATCACCCCACACTAACAGCTGGCAGCCAGCTCTGTCCTGCAGCCTTAGGGCACAAGGTGGAATACCAGGGCTGGGCCTGCCCAAGATGAATATTTGATGCCAGGCCCGCCTAGCATCTGGGCCTTTGTCCCCTGGGCACGCGAGTCCTTTCCCCACCCACCTGGCCCATAGGCACTGCTGGTTTGTCTGCCTTTCTGTCTCTAGGCGCCTGTCTCATGTGTCTGGCCACCGGTCCTATTACCTGCGCGGAGCTGGGGCCCTCTTACAGCATGGCCTGGTCAACTTTACCCTCAGCAAGCTTATCAGCAGGGTATGGCCTACCTGAGGACTGCCTGGACAGGGTGGCATTGGTACCAAGCTTAGAGGGATTGAGGATGTTCAAGGGTGCTAGGAATGTAGCCAAGTTAACTGGTGGAGCACTCGCCTGTCATGCAGAAGGCCCTGCTTCTATTCCCTGGGGCGCGCGCGCACACGCGCGCGCGCGCACGCACACACACACGCACACACGCACACACACACGCACACACACACGCACACACACACACTCTTTATCCAGCACTGGGGAAGCTGAGGCAGGAGGATCAAAGTTTCAAGACTGACCTGGGCTACATAGTAAAACTGTCTCAAAAAACACCCAAGAGGGCTGTTCGCATCTCTGTATATTATCAACACGCTCATTTCCAAGTCATCTGTGCTTGGTGTCCTGCTGTGGGGTGGACTGCAGAATGGCGGTGCAGCCACGGTCTCCCTCCTCAGGCCTGCTCTTAAGTTTCTGTGCCTCTTGCAGGGCTTCACCCCCATGACGGTTCCAGACCTTCTGCGAGGAGCTGTGTTTGTGAGTAAGGCCTGGATGCCAGGCCCACTCTGCCTGAGGAGACTGCCCTGGGCTGGGTCATGGAAGTCAGCCATAATGGGGGGAGAGGGAAGCTTCTAGAGGAGCCGCTGGGGTGACTCCAGAACGGGGGAGGCCAAGGTTACCTGACCCCTGCACCTGTCCCCCAGGAAGGCTGTGGAATGACACCAAATGCCAACCCATCCCAAATTTACAATATTGACCCCTCCCGCTTCGAAGATCTCAACCTGGCTGGGACAGCAGAGGTGGGGCTGGCAGGTGAGCATCTGCCTGGGTGGGAGGGGCACAGCTCCCTGCAGAGGACAGGTCACAGCCCTGGAGCTAACACGTGCAGTTGTGTAGGTTGTTCACTGCTCCACAGTACAGTGATTAGCCGTGTTCTCTGACATGGGTTCTGTAAATCTCACTCCAACTTCCTGTGGGAGATGGCAAGCCTGGCTAACCCCATCCTGCCTCTTTCTCCTTCCAGGGTACTTCATGGACCACTCTGTAGCTTTCAGGGACCTGCCAGTCAGGTGATGCCCAGTTTCTTTAATCCTAGACCCCGCTGGTAACATCTTCTGCCCTCCCTGACCCAGCCTCACATGCTCCTACTAGGATGGTCTGTGCTAGCACCTGCTACCGAGCCGAGACAGACACTGGGAAGGAGCCTTGGGGGCTGTACCGAGTTCATCACTTCACTAAAGTGAGTGGCGCAGACCTAGCTGGCCATGCACAGGTTGCCACCACCACCCAGAACCTCCTGACCCAGTGCTCCTGCTCTGTCCCAGGTGGAGATGTTTGGCGTGACAGCCCCTGGGCTAGAGCAGAGCTCACAGCTGCTGGATGAGTTCCTGTCCCTGCAGGTGGAGATCTTGACTGAGCTGGGCTTGCATTTCCGGTGCGGAGATGGGTGGGCCCGGTTGGGGTTGAGGGAGTGGGGCTGACTGGGCTGTCCTGCCACCTGCTCCTTTGCTTCCTTTCCTCTGGGCAAGGCCTCTGGATGGTATAGTCTCTGTCTGAATTATCTTGCTTTATAGGAGTATGAAAAGCAGGCAGGGTAAAGCTGTTCCCTAACCCCCCAGGGGCAGTTCACCGTCCCTAGAGTGAGCTCCAAAAGACTTCCTAGTCCTCCAGGGTGAAGCAGAGGTGGGAAAGGGAGGGACCAGATATCACATGGGTCACTCATCCTTTAGGGCACACAGCTTTCCAGGGCTGAAGAAGGCCAGCTCTTCCCCAAGTGACTCATTGAGGAAAACAAAACAAAACATAAAAACCTGAGAGTATGCAGGCAGGTGGGGCTTCACACGGCTGTAATCCTAACACTTCCGAGGCTGTGGCCGGATTTTCATGAGTTCAAGACCAGCCTGAACTATAGAGGGGGATCCTGTCTTAAAATAGCTAAGTAAATAAAACAGAAAAGGCTTGATGTAATGGCCCATACTTACAATCCAAGCACTTGGGAGACTGAGGCAGGAGGATTGCTCTGAGTTTGAGGCCACCCTGGACTACATGTGACCCTATTTCAAAGGGAACAGAAAATAAGCTCAGAAAAGTGCCTACTCTGCAATCATGAGAGCTTCATTTCTGACCCCAGCACCATATAATAGCGGGGGTGATGGCATGTATGTAACCCCTGTACTGCAGCGGCAGAGACAAGTGGTACCCCATAGCTCACTGATGCCCAGCACCATATAATAGTGGGGGTGATGGCATGTATGTAACCCCTGTACTGCAGCAGCAGAGACAAGCGGATCCCCAGAGCTCACTGATGCCCAGCACCCATATAATAGCTGGGGTGATGGCATGTATGTAACTCCTGTACTGCAGCAGCAGAGACAAGTGGATCCCCAGAGCTCGCAGCCAGCGAGCACATACAAACAGGGCCTAGAGGTGCACACCTAGAGTCGCTTGTGATCAGGACCCTGTTCAAGGCCATTCTTAGCTATGAAGTGAATCCTAGGCCAGCCTGGGCTACATGAGAACCTACCTCAAAAAACCATACCAACAAAAACAAAATAGAACTCCAAAACTGGAGATTCTGTTCTAGACCATAAAAATAGTTGGGTGCGTAGCCCATAGATCGTTAAATGGCTGTCATTGCATCCCCTCTGGGTATCACCTCCCCAGTGCCAGGTTCTCTTCTTTTTTTTTTCCACAAATACAGGGTTTCTCTATATAACAGTCTTAGCTGTCCTGGAATTCGTTCTGTAGACCAGGCTGACCTTGAGCTCACAAAGATCTACCTGCCTCTTGCCTCCCGAGTGCTGGGATAAAAGGCGTGTGCCGCCGCCACCTGACCTCTGTCCTTCTTTCCCTTTCTTTCTCTCCTTTTTGACCTCCACATCCTCGTCCTCTCCCACTGAGCATCCTTTACCCTTGCCCAGTGACTTCTACCCTGTTTTTGGCTTTGACCTCAGGGTGCTGGACATGCCCACCCAGGAACTGGGTCTTCCTGCTTACCGCAAGTTCGACATTGAGGCCTGGATGCCTGGCCGAGGCCGATATGGAGAGGTGAAAGCCCTGGCTTAGTGGGGATGTGTGGTAAGACACTGGATGATGGGCCTGTCCCCCAAGACAGCCTCTCAATCGCCCCTGCTCCAGGTCACCAGTGCCTCCAACTGCACAGACTTCCAGAGCCGCCGTCTGTATATTATGTTTGAGAAGGAGACTGGGGAGCTGCAGTTTGCACACACGGTGAGGCCCACGCTGTGTCTCCACTTCCCCCTCTGCAGCACCTCACCCCGCTCCCAGGGCCAGGATAAAGTCAGAGCCTGGTCCTGACCACACCCTTCTCCCAGGTGAACGCCACGGCTTGTGCTGTTCCCCGAGTCCTCATTGCCCTCCTGGAGAGCAATCAGCAAAAGGTGAGAGATCCCCAAGCAAGGAATCTCAGGTTTGACAGAAGGACTGCAGGTTCAAGGCCTGTCTGGGAATCTTTATTATCTCAAGTTTAAAAGTAAAAAATGGCAGGAGGTGTGGCTCAGTGGTAGAGCCCCTGCCTAGAATCCCTCAGTGAGGGGCTGGGGGGCGTGGCTCAGTGGTTAAGAGTTTGCTTGGCATGGGGGAGATCCTGGGTTCAACTGGCAGTACTGAAAAGAGGAAGAATAGTGTGAGAGTTTGAGACTTCCACCGGCAGCAGAGGGGACAGTTGGGGGAAGAGTAGCATCCTGATAACTGCCCTGTCCACAGGATGGTTCCGTCCTCGTGCCTGCTGTCCTCCAGCCCTACCTAGGCACTGACCGGATCACAGCCCCCACCCATGTTCCTCTCCAGTACATCGGCCCCAACCAACCCCAGAAGCCCAGGCTCCCCGGCCAGCCTGCTGCCGGCTGACAACTGTCTGCCCTGGAGGTTGGCACTCTAGAGGCCCCAGACGCTTAGAACCTCTACCCTCCCCTCCTGAACTCCTGGGTATACCTCTCTTCCTTCCCTGCCACTGAATTATTGTCAGTGACCCCTACTATCACTGGGCTATCAGCCAGAGGCATGTCTCAGCCTGTGATAGGACAAAGGATATCTGGAGAGAACCATAGCACGCCATCCCGTCTTCCTCTTTCCTGCCTTGGTTCCGAGCAGAAGACCCACAATAAATGGTCACAGAGCAAAGTCTTCTGGATCTGTGAACGAGAGAGGTGCTGGGTGACTGCTCCCATGCCACGTCATTCAAGCACCTGTGGCTGCCCGCAATGCTCAAGCTGGGTGACTTGAGAGTCCCCAGTGGACCCAAAAGGAAGCCAAGGCCTCTCTTCCTCTGGGACAAAAAAGCAGTCATCCTCGGATGGCTCCCTCAAACTAAGCCAGCTTTATCCTTATCCTTTGGCCAATGGTCCCCAACTCCTGTATTGTCCAGAGTGTCACACCCTTTGCACACACCTCACCCCTTTACAGGCACTCCAAGCCCCTTGCCTACACTACCAGCTCCTCTGCTGGTGGAATTTGCTCAGCACCTTGAGCAGCTCCAGCCACCCTTCGGACTGTCCTCGGGGTTTCCACCTCCAGTGGGTCAGCAAACCTGAGGCTTCACCTTCAGAATGTTCCAGGACTGTGCCATGTGCCCTCTCCTTCCTCCTTCCTTGGCCCTATTCTTCAACTGGCCACTTTGTCTCCCACCTGGATAGTTACGAAAGACTCCTCCTTGTCTCTGCTCCCTGTGAGCATCGAGTTTGGGTGTGACCGTCTGCTGCCCAGAGTCCTGTGGCTCTGTCAAGACTAAAAGGCAACAGTGCCATGATGTCTTCCTCTGCCAGAGTCACTGTCGCCGTGTTCTCTTCTGCATAGGCTGTATCTGCAAATGTTGACTGTCCTGCTTCTCACATGTCAGCTCCAGCAGGGCTGGGATGCTGGCTTCTTTATTCGCTGCTGTAGATCCAGGTCTGTGGAGAAGAGTTGGCATACAGTGCCGGTTACTGGGGGAGTCTGCTGCGGCTCAGCTGGCAGAGTGCTTGCCTGGCATGCACAATGGTTTGATTGCCTAGGTTCGATTCCCTAGCTTAGAATTATTGGGCATTTTAGTATGTGTCTATAATCCTAGCATTTGGGAGGCAGAGGCAGGTGGGTTTCTGTGAGCCAAGCCAATTTATGTTGTCATAAATTCAAGGCAGCCTGGTCCTGTCTCAAAATATAAACTATGGTATGGTGGCACCCATCTCTGGCCCCAGCATGGGGGATGTTGAGGCAGGAAGATCAAGAATTAAAGGCTTGCCAGCTGTGGTATTGCATGTCTTTAATGTCAGCACCTGGGAGACAGACTGGTGGATCTCTGAATTTGAGGCTAGCTTGGTCTACATAGCAATTGGTGCCAGCCAGGGCTACACATGGAGATCCTGTCTTAAAATGAGTTGAGCCAGGCCATGGTAGAGCACGCTGTTAGTCTCAGCACTCGGGAGGCAGAGGCAGGCGTTTCTCTGTGAGTGTGGGGCCATCCTGATCTACAGAGAGTTCCAGGACGACTATGGCTACATGGTGTAGCGAAATTAATAAAAACGCAGAGACAGAAATTGAAGTTCAACCTGAAAACCAAAAAAGCAAAGTAGCCAAGCCACTAGAGAAAAAAGTCTCTATGAAGTCTGGGTGACCACAGACTAAACAGACTAAGCCTCTCTCTCCTCCCATTTTATGTTCCTCTAGTGCTGGGATTAAAGGTTTGTGACTCCCTAGGATTGGGATTAAAAGTGTGAGCCACCACCACTGGGATTTGTTTCTGCATTGACCTTGTGTAGCCCAGGATGGCCTTTAACTCAGAGATTTATCTGACTCTCCCAAATCCTGGGATTAAAGGTGTGTGTCACCATTGCCTGTCCTCTAGTGGCTTTAGCTAGCTTTGCTTCTGTTCTTCAGGCAAGATTTATTTATTAAAATACAAATAATATACCACTACAACACAGATTCTGTCTCAAAAAGAAAAAAAAAAAACCAAGATTTGAAGAGCTGGCTCAGCAGTTGAGAGCATTCACCCACTGCTCTTGGAGGGCTCAAATCCAGTTCCCAGGGGCCACATCTGAGCAGAGGGGCCCCAACGGGATGGGGAGGGCAAAGAAGGGCTCCTCTCTCACCTCCTCCTTGGATGGTCTGGGCGCCAGGGGAAGCGAGGCGCTTCACATCAGCCTGTGACTCCAGTTTTAGCTCCTTCAATGCCCTCTTCTGGACTCCATGGCCACCTGCACTCGTGTGTACACACCCACCACCACACACATCCCTGCAATTTAAAATACAGGCGTTCACAGCTAGTAAGGCTATCTAGCAAGACCGTGTCTCAACAAAACAAAATTAGATTATTGGATATTATCTGTGCTCGTTCACACTTGTAACCCCAGCATTTTAGAAGCTAAGGCAGGAGGATTGTCACAAACCTGAGGCCAGCTTGGGCTACATAGCAAGACCAAGACTCTGTCTTCAAAAAAAAAAGTTACTTGGGAGTTGGTTAAGGCATTATGTGAAAAGTACTATGCTAGTGTGGCAGCCTGAATTCAGATCCTTGGAACCAACGTAAAGGCCATGTGCTCTTGTAACCCAAGTTCTAAGTGGACAGAGAGATCCCGGGGCTTCCTGGCCAACTGATCTATCCAAAAAGTTTAGCTCCAGGTTCAGTTAAACACCCTGTCTCAAAAAAAAAAAACAAAAAAAAAACCCCAAAGTGGAGAGCAACAGGAAGATACCAGTTTCCACGTCTGCATACACCAGACACACACACATGGTACTGGGGTGGCATGCAGCCCTGTGAAGTTCCCAGTGCAGAACACTGCTCCGACACTCCTCACATCCTCACCCAACAGCTCTGGAGTGGGCTGTCACCAAAACTTCCTAAGTGTAAGAAAGCTTAAGCAATTGTCCCAGCACTGCACAGCTGGTGGGTGGTGGAGCAGGGATTTGGCCAGAAGGAGCTCACACCTCTTAGGAGGTAGATTTAGGAGGATCTACTTTCCAGATGTGGAAAGAGTCGAGAAAAGGAGAGTTGCCCAGTTCCCACGTAAGTCTGGGAGAGCCTTTCCCCCACCCCCACTCCATGCTCCTGGGCCAGAAGCCTGGAGGGGTGTACATGCTTGAGTGTGGTTCCCATGAATAATTGAGGGTCCTGGAGCGCCCCACAGCTGTCCCCTCTCCCTGAGCGGGGAAGGAGGTGGTGACGTCATTTTATCCCCCGCTGGGGCCACTTCACTTGGGTTATAAGGCTCTGGCACTGGCTGGCTGCTCAGCGGAGAGGTCCAGGATCCGGACTCCCCACCATGCCGTGCGGTGCACCCACCTCCGCAGCGCTGCTGCTGCTGCTGCCCCCGCTGTTGACACTGCTGCTGGGGACTGGTGAGTCCAGAGCCTACAGAGGGATTAGGCGGCAGGCCAGTATACCTGAGGTCGGGCTATAGACAGGCAGCATACCTGGTAGGTGCCAGGCTGGTGGGCTGCGGTAGGGGAGGAGTTGGGATCAGTACCACGGACAGTGCCTGTTTCCTCCCTCCACAGCCTCCTCGCTTCCCCTGGCGCCCAGACCATCCAAGGAGGAGGTGAGAGAGGAGCCCTTCTTTGCCCTCCCCATCCCGTTGGGGCCCCTCTGCTCAGCTTCTCCCAGGATCCCCATCTCTTTTCTCTTGTAGCCACTCCGTTTGTTCAACTCCCTTGCCCTTGACCTCCGTCTAACCTTTCATCCTTGCCCCCAGCTAACCCGCTGTCTAGCAGAGGTGGTTATGGAGGTGCTGACCCTGGGCCAGGCCCAGAGAGGCCCCTGCACAGCTCTGCTCCACAAAGGTAGGAATCCCTTAGTTCCCCTCAGGCCCACAGTGCATGGTAGGAAAGCTCCCAGGCCCTGTGGTCAGTGTGGTGCTGCTTACCCCTCCCAAGCCTGGTTACAGCATAGGGACTAGAGCACAGAATATACAGCCTGTGACACCCCCTCCCAGTACCAAGCAGTTCCCTTCATGATGTCAGGAAGGACCCAGAACTCCTGAGCAACCCCATATCTCAGTTGGCTGCAAAAGAGAACCCTATCTTTCCCTGCCAGAGATATTCAAGACAGAGCCCCATGGTTGTGTGTCCCTTGAGGAGAAGAGGTTACTGGGTGGGGACTTCAACAAGCAGGAGACTGGAAAGATGAGGTCCAGCCAGGAGATAAGGGACAAGGAAGAGGAGGAAGCAGCAGAGAGGACCCACAAGTCGGAGGTGCGGGAACAGGCCATCCACACACAGCTCCACAGCCAGCTCCACCAGGAAGAGGAGAAAGAGGAAGAAGAGAAGAGGCAGCTGCAGAAGACCTTTGAGCATATGTGGGAGCAGCATCTAGAGGGTGCCAGGGGCCCCCAGAAGCGGGTGGCTGAGAAGGCCAGCGATGAGGAGACAGCCCGGTTTCAGAAAGAGGAGAAGGGCATGCACCTGCTGGGCGGAGGCCACAGTCTGTGGCAGGGGGCTGAGATGGCTGGGGGAGAAAGGCACGGAGAGTCCTCGAGCCATCATCACCACCTGGAGCAGCCGGGCACCGAGGCCAAGCAGGAGGAAGAGGCAGAGGAGGAGGCGGCTTCAGAGCAGGTGAGTGGAGGGGCCACTCCAGGGTCACCCAAGGAGGTCTCTTCTAACACCTCCTAGTGCTGTGCCACAATGAAATCCACCATGAAATGGGTCAGTGACCAAGTATGCACCAAGACTAGGTAGCAAGGCCCAAGCAAGGACAGTGACCAGGAAGACACCACTAATTACCCAGAAACATCAGCATTAGCCACGATCGCCAGTCTGTACCAAGTCAGCCAGCTCCCACTGAAGCCAGCAGCCACTCTCCTGGTTCACTAGGCTAGTGACAGATACCGTTGGCTAAGCCATGCAAGGTCGAATATATCCCACATGCCAGCAAGGATGGCTCAGTGGGTAAAGGCACCTGCTGCCAAGCCTGGTGACCTGAGTTCAATCCCTAGATCCTGCATTGCATGGCAGATGGAGAGGACTGACTCCCACAGGTTGTCCTCTGACCACTCCACACATGCTGGGATACACATGTGCACATAAACGCCCACAATAAATGTATAAACTTGTTTTTTAATTATGTGCTGGAGAGATGGTTTAACAATTCAAAGCATTAGCTGCCCTTTCAGAGGACCCAGGTTCAATTCCCAGGATCCACGTAGTGACTCTGTAACTCCATTTCCAGGGGATCCTATGCCCTCTCCTGGCCTCCAGGGGCGGCAGGCAGACATGGTGATATACAGACATATATGCTGGCAAACACCCATACACAAAGTTTTCTTTTTTTTTTTAAAGATTGGTTTATTTATACAGTATTCTGCCTGCATATATGCTTGCAGGCCAGAAGAGGGCGCCAGACCCCCATTACAGATGGTTGTGAGCCACCATGTGGTGGCTGGGAATTGAACTCAGGACCTTTGGAAGAGCAGGCAGTGCTCTTAACCACTAAGCCATCTCTCCAGCCCCCATAAAGTTTTCTTTTAACTGAATTAAATATAACCTTAATTGGGAGCAGCAATCAAAATGGCCATCACATCACAGATGGGTGACCCCAGAGCTGGGATGTAGGTCCGTGGTAGAATATATACTTAGCATGCAATGCCCTGGGTTCAGTTCCAAGCACTACATAAACCAGCTGTGATGATACACATCTGTAATCCCAGCACTCAGAAAGCAGAGGCAGAGGATCAAGAGATCAAATGTGAACCTCCACACTGGTCCAGTGGGCAAACAGAACTTTGGGGTTTGGGGGAACAAAGATGGTAGCCATCACTAACCATGACAGACAGCTAGGAAGGGACTTCAGGCCACCCATCTATGAAGTGGCAGGCCTGATTTACAGTGGTCACAGAGGTAGTAACCATATTTCTGATCTCCCCCAGGAAGACGATGTGGAGCAGCTAGAGCGCATGAAGGAGCAGCTAAAGAAGGCCACTGCCATGCTGGGAGAGGCACTTGGGAGGGAAGGCTGACCCCAATCCATTCTCCTCCTTTCCCGTACTCCCTAAGGCTCAGGACTGTTGACCTCAGAGCCCCCATCCCACCAACTGGCAGGGACTGGGAAGCAAGGGTGTGCCTGAGAGAAGTCTGAGTGGGGCAAGGGCTGGGCTCAGACTGACTTGGGACCCCACCCCACCCCTCCATCCCTGAGTGAATAAAGCACAAAGCAAACGACGTGGCCCACACTTGGCTCTGGAGGGACAGGACCTGAAATATGCAGAAAGCACTATCAGTCTGAGCTCTGCTCATCAGGTTTAAAGTTTTATTAAACTGGAAATTATATTAATATTAAAACTTAAGTCAGGTGTGGTTGGGGTCATCAGGAAGAGGTTTGGGTGCCGGGGAGGGAGGTAGCCGGTTTCGGCTCCTGCCACTGTGGACCACAATGTCGTCATATTCATCCTGGGAAAAGAGAGGGACAACACAGGAGTCAAGTAGCTGCTACCTTGCCCACTGCCAAGGTCACAGCACCTAATGGGGTCTCGCCATGACGCCTGTGTTCCCTTGCCCGTCCTTTAACTCTCAATGCACGATGCTAGAGGTCATGGCTTCTCCCACCTTCTCCCACCACTACCCCTATGTGCCCTGGGTATTAGTCACCTGACACAGCTCTCTCCCCATGCCCCTCTGCCTTCACCCACCTTCAGCCCTCTTCATGCTACACCGGCCCCTATACAAGGGTGTGCTGTTGTCTGCGTTCTTCAGTAATGCTCCCTCACTGCTGGCTGAGGTCTTTCCCTACCATCAGTGTTCTGGCCACTCTGACCAAGGTCACCTACCTATAGTCCAAGTTCTACATCTCCTGCTCTCAAAGTCACCTCCCATGCTCAGACCCTCACTACCTGTGTTCATGACCGCCTCTGGAGGAAGTCTAACTTAGCCTGTCTTCATGTTATTTTGTTTTTCCTTTTTGACAGGGTCTCACTATGCAGCCCTTGCAGGCCTCAAACTCACAGACTGCCTCTGCCTCCTCAATCCCAGGATTCAAGGCTAATGGTGTTTGTCACCATGACAGACTGCCAAGTCCGTAACAGTTTCCCCTCATCTCTGTGTCCCTTGTCTGAGTCCTTGGCAGCATCCGCCAGGTTTCTTGTTGTCTGTTTACCCTGACCCCTCCAGGGGACACCCGTTCCTGACTCACGCCCTCATCTCTGTCGTCGCTGTCGTTGTCGCTGCTGCTGCTGCAAGGGCCAAGCTTATCGTCCTCCTCAGGCTCAGGGGCTCCATGTGCACGGAGGAGGCGGGCAAGGACAGGGTCAGGCCGAAGCAGGGCGCTACCAAGTGGGGTGCGACCCCCATACATGCGGGCGGTAGGGTCAGCACCAGCCTTCAGGAGAAGCTCCAACACACTGGCTGCCTGGGCTTCCACCGCCAGGTGCAGAGGGGTCCGGCCACACGTGGGTTCCTGTGGGATGTGCCAGAGCAGTCAGTGACAGCACACGGGACAGTGCCTTCCCCCACGCTGGCCCACCACAGTGGCTCACCGGTTTATTGAGGTCAGCTCCAGCATCCCTGAGCAGCTGGACCATCTCCGCATCTTTGTGGATGACAGCTACATGGAGTGGGGTGTGGCCTGGGGACAGATGACAAGTTAAGGAGCCTCAGCTCTGTCATGACCCGAGGGAAGGGCCATGTGAGCTAAGGATACCAGGTTTGGGGCCTGACTCCTGAATTCCAGATGCCTGAGTCTCAGGTGCCAGCTGGTGGGTGTAAGCCTGAGAGGTGCAGTGTCTGGGATCTACAAGGGATGAGCCTGGGAACGCGGAATGCGAGCACTCACTGCTCTGTGGACCAACAGAACCAAGTCTGTGGTCTTCCTTCACAAAGAACAGAGGCTTAACTAGCACATACAGCTCTTGAGTTCCATCCCCAGCATCATAAATAAAACAAACAAGGACACTAACAATAGAAGCCGCACAAAGGACCCGGGACACTGGCTATCAGTGACCTCAGCCTATTTATGGAGGAGCCAGGTTCTTTTCCCATGAGGCCTGAGTGAGGAGGGTGAACTCTGCACCCTCTACCCAGGGCTAGGAGCGTGGGGTGGATCCTCTCATCCTAGGCTGAACTAGAGGCTTACACTTGGGAACAAACAGTTCTGGAGGGAAGGCATCTTGCAGATAGGTAGTCCAGGCTCAACCACTGTATCCAGGCATTTCTGGATCTGTGGGTTGGTCGTCTGGGATGCAAGTGGTTTGATGACCAGATCTGGGGAAAAGGAGCCCTGTATATCAATTCTTAATACTCCTGGGGGTCCTTGGTCCAGATGCTGGGATTTCTGGATACTTAGGATGATTTTGCTTTTAGGAGCTGGTTTTGCTTTTGGGTTTGTTTTTTTTTTTTTTTTTTTGAAACAGGGGCTCACTATGTAGCACAGGCTGAAGCTGACCTCATGATGTTTCTGCTTCAGGCTTCTGCCACCCAAGTGCTGGGATTATAGGCACATATAGCCATGCCCTGAGAAGGGTGTGTGAGACAGGGTCTCCTGAACCTAGACTGACCTAAAACTAGCTGGATAGCACCAAAGATGACCTTGAACTCCTGATCCTCTTGCTTCCACCTTACAAGGGCTGGTATTATAGGCATGTGCCACCATGCCCAGTTTATGCTGGGGATCGAACCCAGGGCTGTGTGTACGCCAGATAAGCACTCCGTCGATTAAGCTATGTCCGCAGCCAGCGGCTGGGTTTCAGGTCGGGTAAGAGCCAGGAGTTCTCGTCCTTCCCAGGGCCCAGGGCCCTCACCCTCATAGTTTTCAGCTTCTAGCTGCAGCTTCCAGTCTTCATCACTTGGCTCCTCTTCGTTCTCTGGGTTAGGCTGAGGGTTCACAGCAACAGGGTTTTGGCTGGTGTCTGGGGTATGGTCCTGGCTCTGAGTGAGGTAGGTATCTGAGGCATCCCTTGGACGTCTGGGGCGGGGCTGGAGCAGCACGCATGCGCACGTGTGTGCCCTCACGCGACAGGCCAAGTGCAGCGCGGTGTGGCCCCCTCTCTCAGTCACCAACACTCCTGCGCCGGCTGCATACAACTTCTCTACTGTGGATGCCTCCCCCAAGATGGCTGCTAGGTGCAAGGCTGTCTACAGGGAGAGATAGCAGAGGTTAGGGCCACAATGACAGTCCTGGACCTGGCTCCCTAAAGCGACATCCCCAGTGGCTCACTTGGCCTAGGTCATTCTGCAGGTCCAGGTACTCAGTGCCAGCGGAGAAGCCCAAGAGGAAATCCAAGAAGGGCTCATGCTGATGTATCACAGCCAAGTGCAGGGCCCTGGGGACAAAGGAAGAGGTCAATAAACAAGGAGCTACAAACTGTGGCCACAGTTGGAAACATTTCAGTGTCCAGGAGAGTCAGGGACAGGAGCTACTTTGTTTGGCTGGTTGGTGTTCTGAGATAAGACTTGGGAGGCAGAGATCACTGGATCTCTGTGAGTTCAAGGCCAGCCTGGTCTACAAGAGCTAGTTCCAGGACAGGCTCAAAAAACAAAACAAAACAGTGTTTACTAAGGAATTTAGCCAGCTCAAATTTCAGTACCTGGAGAAGCTGAGGCAGGAGAATTGTTACTTCAAGGCCAGACTGGGCTACATGGCGAGTTCTAGACCAGCAGGGTCAAATACTAAATGAGATTTGGTCACCAAGAATAGCTGGGCATGGTGGCACGTGTGAAAGAGGCAGAGGTTGGTGGGCTCTGTGAATTCCAGGCTAGTCTGGTCTGCATGGTGAGCTCCAGGTCAGTGAGGGCTACATTGTGAAGCCTTGTCTCAGATAATAATAACAAAGCAAAGAGCACATGAAGTAGACAGTGAACATCGACCAATGGCCTCCACACACAAAGACAAACTAGGTATAACGTCCACGGCTTCTAGTCTTAGCACTTCAGAAGCTGAGGCAGGAGGATCACAAGTTTAAGACCAGCCTGGGCTCCATAGTGAAGCCCTGACACAAAAAACAAAATACGAAAAAAGTAGAAAACAAGGGCTGGGGCTGGGATGTGTGTTGAGGAGCACTTGCCTAACGTGTGCACCTCAGGCTTGACTGACCACACACACACACACACACACACACTACAGCTCTAATAACAGACCTCCAAATTACATAAAGCAAAAGCTAACAGAATGAAAAACAACAGATGAATCCATAGACTTGGAGATTTCAATAGGTCTCTGTCACTAATTGTTCGAGGAAACAGAAAACGTCAGCAGAGACAGCAGACTTGGGGAGCAGGGTGTGTGGTTGTTGCTGTCTTGTTTTCGCAGTAGCGGATGGAACCGAAGGCTCCCAGCATGCAGGGAAGCACACACTCCTCAGCCTCTTTGTTCCCTTTATTTTGCGACAGGGCCTTGCCATTAATGTTTCCCAGGCTGGACTTGAATTCACTCTGTTGTAAGGCAGGCCCTGAACTTGAGAATCCTCCTGCCTCAGTCTTCTTTGTAGCTGGAATTACACGCCCAGCTTTGAACAACACTGCTAGCCAACATTACCTCTAAATCACAGATTATTTACTTATTTAGTGTATGTGTGTCTGAATGGATGGATGCACACGACGTGCACACAGGAGCTAACAGAAGCCAGAAGAGGGCATCAGACCCTTGGAAACTGGGGTTATAGATAGTTGTTAGTTGCCATGTGGGTGCTGGGAAATGGACCTGGGTGGGTCTTCTGCAAGAGCAGCTAGTGCTCTTAACCAGTGAGCTACCTCTCCAACCCCATTTTATAAACTCTTTATAAGTGCACACATAACACTCAGGGTCAATTTCTAGGCCAAAACCCCGAGTCTCAGTAAATCAAAATGAATTCCCATGGGGACACCATTTCTGATAGAGTATTTGCCTAGCATTCAGGAGGCCTGGGTTTGATGCCCAGCACTGAAAGAAAAAAACTAGAGAGTGCAAATCAAGCAAAGACTGTTCTCTGCTCACAGTGAAACAAAATTCAAAATCGGTAACAGAAAGACATCTGGAAATTCCTCCAAGGGTGGAAAATGAACATGCTTCTTCATAATCTACTGGCCAAAGGAGAAATCAAGAGAAATTAGAAAATATACTCAATTAAGCGAAAACAAAAACACAATATATCAGAAGTTCTCTTAAGGGAATATTTGTAGCACTCAAAGCTCATTAACAAAGTGGAAAGGTGAGTTGGTAAAGCGCTTGCTTGGCATGCATAGTCAATCCCCAGCAGAGCAGAAGCCAGCACCACATGGCATGCCTGGTATCCCAGGCAGGAAGACCAAGAGTGTAAGGGTAGAGGCTGAACCAATGGCTCAGCAGTTAAGAACACTTGTGGCTCTTGCAAAAGACCCAGGTTTGATTCCCAGCACCTACATGGTGGCTGACCACCATCTATAACTCCAGCTCCAGTGGATCCAGCAGCACATACAGTTCCCACACACAGGTATGCAAGTGAAAAACATTTATACACATATAGTAAAATAATTCAGGAGGCAGAGGCAGGCAGATCTCTGAGTTTGAGGCCAGCCTTGTCTATAGAGTGAGTTCTAGGACAGCCAGGACTACACACAGAAACCCTGTCTCAATTAAAAAAAAAAATTATAGAGTTCAAGGTTATCCCAGGCTGTATAGTGAGACACTGACTAAAAAAGGGGTTAACGGGGGGGGGGGAGAGCGAGGCTGGGAAGTAGTTGGTAAGTAAAGCACAGTGACCTTAGTTCAGAACACACCCAAGAAAAATCTGGTTGTGGTTTTAAATGCTTATAATTCCAGTACTAGGGAGGTGAAGGCGATCCCTGGAGTGGAGCGTGTAGGCACACAGCTTTGATCTCAGCACTCAGGAGGCAGAGGCATATGGATCGCTGTGAGTTTGAGGCCAACCTGGTCTACACAGTGAATTCCAGGCCAGCCAAGAGCTACATAGTGAGACTCAGTCTCAAAGAAAGTGAAGGGGTGATGATCCCTGAGGTTCTCAGGCCAACTAACCTAGCCTCTGTGGTGAGTGCTCAGTCAGTGAAAGGCCCTGTCTCAAAACAAATCAACAACTCAGGGTTCTCCTCTAGTCACACACACACACACACACACACACACACACACACTGGACACAAGTGATGTATACTTGGGAGCTGGAAGCGGGAGGATGAAAAGTTCAAGGCTATCCTCAGCTGAATAATAGCAAGATCAAGACCACAATGGGTTATATGAAACTCTATATATCGCAAAAAAAAGGAAGGCGGAAAAAGAAAACTACAAAATCTACATCTAAATCTAAAGTAATCAGAAAAAAATAATAAAGGAACAAGAACCAATAAAATAGAAAGTGAAAAATAAGAAGATTAAGGAAACAACACCTGGTTCTTTAAGATTCGTGTTTATTGTGTTCCCCTCCTGGGTCAGGCACTGAGTCACTGGGCACACGCAATAAGCACAAAGGACAAAAAAATCCCGGGTACAATCCCTTACACAGACCGTCACTACAGCTATCCCTTCTCCCCAGCTTAGCGACTAATCACAATTTCAATCTCCCTCTCCTCCTTTTCGATCCCAGGTCCTCCCAAGCTATTCTCCGACTTAGAGATCCTCTTTGCCTCAGCCCCTTTGAGTGCTGGGATTACAAGTGTGTACCATCACACTCAGCTCAGCTTAAAACAGCGGCTGGAAGGCGGTGTCTGGAAGAAACATTGGTTAACAGATGAATCTATCCTCGTGGAAATGAGATTCTGAATTGTATGTAGCTCTGGCTGGCCGGAAACTCACTTCGTAGATCAAGTAGCCTCAAACTCAAGAGATCTGCCTGCCTTTGCCTCCCAAGTGCTGAGTGCCGCTGCGCCCAGCAGCTCAATTTCTTGATTGCAGATCAAGGCTGTAAGTAGTAGGTAGAGTCGTAGACTCAGGGCCAAGGACTAATTTTGGAAGTCAAAATCTGGCTTATTACAAGAGTAGCTACTTAGCTAAGATCAAAGACCACATTTGGAAGCAAGAGGTCAGAAGGTGTGGGAACTAGAGGGCTAACAAAGGTCTGGGGGCCTGGTCGGAAAGGTTCAGATCCGGTTTGGGGATCAGTAGGTAGGATATGGATTACAGGAGCACAAATTTAGAGTTCAAGAAAGGTGAGACACTTGACTGTGGGTGAAAGTGAGTCTAGTCTTCTCACAGTTTAGTATTTGGGAGTTAGGGGTCAGGAAGCCCAGCATCGGAAGTCAGAGTTAGGAACTAGAAGATAATAAGCCACAGGAATCATAGGCTAATGGAGACTCAGGTAGGATCCTGGGACTCCGTTTGGTAATTTAAGGTTTACTCACGTGTCCCCATCCTCAGTGACGTAGCCAAAGACCAGGGGCGCCCACGACAGCTCCGGGCCCAGCTCTGCTCCCAGTCCTGGTCCTCCGGGAGCCGCTGCGTCGGGACCTAGAGAGCCTAGGCCGCTGTCGCACCATTCATCGGCGTCCGCAGTTTTTCCCAAGCAAGCGACCCCTGCCATGGCCCCAGCCACCTCGGGTGGCCCCCTGTGGTCGCCCGCCTGTCGCTGGGCTTTGCCGTGAGCTCCAGTGCTTCCGCCCTGCCGGGAATTCCCCAACACGCCCCCTCATCTACCCAATCAGAATGTGTTAAATAGCTACACTCCGCCCCTATAATGCACCAGAACCAATCAAAATAATGAGGTGGACACTGGCTCTCTGATTTTCCCCACTTTTTCCAGACGCCCTTTATCAATATGGCTACTTAAGGCGCCAGGCCTTTTGGGATTTGTAGTTCTTTGCCGTGAGAGGCGCAGTGTACGAAAGTGTTTGCGGGATTGCGTTGGCTGCCGGGAGTTGTAGTCCTCTAGCTTATTTCGCCCCCCCCCTTGTTTCCGGTGCCGTCACGGGACAGAGCAGTCGGTGACAGCTCCGAGGGCCCCCACTCCGCTCCCATGGCCGAGCCGGACCGTGAGTCGGGGGCCCAGGTGGGAGGGTCGGGCCGCGCCGGGGCCTGGCTTTGGGCTGCAGGCCCCGGGGCCCGAGGGCAGGCTCGGTAGGGTGGGAGAAAGGGGCTACGTGAAGGGAGTGGGATTTGGAGGACCGTTGATAAGTGATCGGTATTGCTAGGTTGGTGGGAGTCTGGGTTGTGAGACTTTTAAGGGTCCGTTTGCCAAGTTCTTAATGATCGCGTTTCTCGCACTTTGGTTACTGAGGACCCTCGTTGCTAAGGACCAAAGTTGCCACGATCCCGGTTGCCAAGGTTGTTTGGTGTTTGGGGCAAATGTAGGATGTTCGGGGACCCCCTGCTGCCCCTATCTCATTCCTTCGGTTCCTGTGCCTCTCTCCTAAACCTCCACCTCCACTGTATCTCCTCCCCCACTCTCAACTCTGAGCAGAGGTATCCCTACTTAACATCTCTTGAAAAACTTCGCCCTCCTTCATTCTCCTGGCTGGCACACACACTATCATGCCCTGCCTAACTTTGAAGTCTTCCTTCAGTCCTGTTTCGCCTGCTTTCTCCTCCTAAACCTTCCCCTCAGCCTTTCCTCCTCACACAGTCTTCCTCTCTAAAATAAGCCTTTCCCCATCTCTGACAGTCTTACTACCATCCCCGACTCCAGGAGAATTAGGTTGGTGGGTCCTCTTGTTGCCTCCACCACTATGAACCCTTCATCCCTTTAACTATTCCCCGCACTGTAACCACGTCTGCTCCCCCTCCTCCCCAGCCTCTGACCCTCTGGAGACGCAGGCAGGGAAGGTGCAGGAGGCTCAGGTGAGATGGGGAAAAGGGTGGAGGGAAGGAGAGAGATGGATTTGGTTCTACATTCTAAACTGGGGGGGAGTGGCAAGGGGAGGCTTTTACCCAAGGGCCCTTGGCTTATGGTCCTGATCCCTAACGCCATCTGGGGATTAGTACAGCCTCCTGGGGAATGGTGGCTTCTGGGGTGTCAAGGAAAAATGTACAGCCTCAACCACCGGTTGCCCTTCCATATTGTCCTCTTGTCTTTCTGTTGCCCACCCCTTCCTCAATTCCTTCTGAACCTCATTTGTGCTAGACCTGGAAGAGAGTTTTCCAGTTTGATTCCCATACCCACAGATCTCATGGGGTGGGGGAAATGACCTTAGGGTTGATTTTAAAAGTGGCACAGTACCTGGGTGTGATGTCACCTGAACCCCCAGCGCCTGGGAGGCTGAGGTAGGAAGATGGAGAAATGTGAGACAGCTTAGGCCATATAGTGAAACTCTGTCTCGGGGTGGGGCACTCCAGGAATGCACAGCAAACTTTGTGGGTCAGAGATTATAGAAGGGTCTAGCGAAACTCATTCTTGGAGGATCTCGCAAGCTAGTGAGCAAGACCAAGATATAGCCACAGTGTTCTAAGTGAAGTGATTTCGAATTTTCTTAAATAAGATCAGCTATGGTGTTCCCTGCAGAGTGCGAAGACCTGAGGGGCAAGGAGGAGGAGGAGGTGTTTTCGGTAGTTGTTGCAGGGTGGTCCTTTATTGGTGTTCTGACTGTACTATAGTCTCTGTGACCTTTTAGTCTCTCCAGCATCCCAGTGAGTGTAAGGCCTTTCATGGACACTTTACAGATGCAGAACTCGACCCAGTGTAGAGGGAAAGAGAAGGGCTTGAAACCTATAGGAGAGCAGGCCCACTAAAGTGGGGAGGTAGATGAACCATCTCAAAGATGTGTGAAGACACTTGCCAATGCCTGCAGAGCCCCCATGGGCCAGGTTGTCTTCATGTACTAGACCAGTGGTTTTCAGCCTTCCTAACACTGCAACTCTTTCATACAGTTCCTCATGTCATGGTGACCCTCAACCATAAAATTATTTTCATTGCTACTTCATAACTGTCATTTTGCTACTGTTATGAATTGTAAGTATTTGATACGCAGGATGTCTGATCTCATGAAAGGGTCGTTCAAGCCCCAGGGGATCACCACCCACAGGTTGATAAGCATTGTGCTAGACAGTGCCTACCACTATTGAATGCCAGCATGACCATCGCTATGAGATCATACTTCAAAGGGAGGCAGGTATAGAATCTGTGGTCAACAATACTATAAGTGCACAGCAGAACTGTGACAGCCTGCTGTAGGTCCCTGGTATCTTATCTGGCTCCTAAAATAAGAATCAATGCCAGAGAAGGGGGTCTCAGTGGAAAGACGATGTGGGGGGTATCAATTGCAGCATTATCGAGACAGGGCAGCACTAGAAATGCCCCAGTGGCCGTCAGGAGAGGGAGTCAATGAGCTATGGTTCATTATACAATGTGTTACTATGGAGCCACAATAAAGAATGAGGTGGGAGGTTGGAAAGACGGCTCTGTGGCTAAGAATGTATACTGCTACTCCAGACGACCCGAGTTCCATTCCAAGAACCCGTATCAGGCAGCTCACAAGTGGCTGTAACTCCAGTTCCAGGGGCTCTGACTCCACATGCACAAACATATACATATACACATAATTAAGGTAAATCTATAAAAGAATGAGGTGGGTCTGTGAAACATGATGAAGTATCATACTCTGGCAAGACCCACGTCTACGATATCAATGCGTAAAAACTCATGCAGAGAAAGCCACTGGACTTCTTTCTGTTTAACTGCTGCTTGACTTTGCTTTGGCATTTGTTCATTCTGCAAAGACTCAGGAGGCTGAAAAAGGAGGATTTTGGGTTGGAAACCAGCTTGGGCGAAATAGTAAGACCTGTCTCTTTTTAATTTCTAAACTTGGCTTGTTTGTTTTGTGGGTAGGATGCACAGTGCATGCACAGATCTGAGAACATCTGTCCTCCCCTCTCACCATGAGGAACCTGGGAGCAAACTCAGACGGTCAGGCAGAGTGGCGAGCACCTCTCTCTGGTGCACCCTCTTGCCAGCTTTTTAGCTTTAAAACTCAGGAAGCAATCATTTTAGAGTCAGGCACGATGATGCCATACTCCTGAAGTTCCAGCTCCCCAGAAATAAAAGTAGGTGGCTCAGGAATTTGGGGTCACCCTCAGATACATAGCAAGTTGGAACCAACCAGGGCTACATGGGACCCTGTCTCAAAACAGCAGTAATGACAAAAGAATCTTTTAAAAAAGTAATTTGAAAAGGAGGTTTGGAAGCATAGTAGGGAAGGGGTGGTCTGGGGAGTTTTGAGCAGTTAGTTGATTGAGTTGGTCAGACTATTTCTGACACGTACTGCAAGGCCAGCCCTGGCCTATCACCCAGTCTGCATGCATTTAGTGGCAGATGGTTCTGGAAGTCCTGTTATCTAGGCTGGGCATCAAGTCCCTGCCCTTGTGCAGATGATATCATGGCACTCAGCAGATGTTTGTGATCTGAGGGGGCTTAAAGAAAAAAAAAGGGGTGGACTGCCCTAAACAGGCTAACACATATGGGGAAGAGGAGGGTCAGAGATGGAAACTGAGTCAAGGAAGCCAGAGCAGGACCCCAGGGGAGAGAACTGACTGAATCAGATATAGCTCTGGAATGGAGAGATGGGGGTAAGAGGAGGGCTATCAGGAGGCTGAGTGGGTACACTGGAAATTGGCATAAGGACAGGGTGAAGTAGGGAAGCCAACTAAGGGACAGTGAGGCCATTTGGCAGGGGGACTAGGAGCAGGAGCTGGCTTTGGGGAGATGCTGAGGCCACTATGGAACATGGTTGGAGCAAGGTGGGGTCACCTTGAGAGGCTCACATCTGGGGACAGAAGCAGCATCACCAGTGACTAGGCTGTAGCATAGCTGTGGCAGGTGACCCAGGGACGTGGGGAGGATGAGCTGAGAGGCCAAGGGATTCACTGCTCAGTCTCACAGCAACCTCTGATCTGCGTGGACAAGTTGAGGCCCCCAGGCTGGAGGCCTAGCTCCAGTGGCGGTGGTTGCCCAGTGTGCATGAAACCCTCGCTTCAGTTCCTAGCATTATTAGGCTGTGATGGCCAACTGATTAGAGTGTTAGGCGTGATCTAAACCATCATACTGCAGTCCTAGCACTGGGGAGGTGGAGACAAAAGGCTCCAAAGTTCAAGGTCATGTAGACCTCACAGCAAGTGTGAGGCTAGCCTGGGCTACCTAAAACCCTATCTCAAAAAGCAAGTTAGGCCTGGTGGCATGTGCCTTTAATTCCAGAAGTCAGAGAGAGGCAGAGGCAAGTTGATCTTTGGGCTCAAGGGCACCCTAGTCTACATAGTAGTTCCAGGCCAACTATGGATATACAGTGAGGCCCTGTCAAACAAAAAAGATGGGCGCAGGCATGGTGGTTCATGCCTTTTAAGTTTAGAAGACAGAGGCAGGTGGATCTCTGGGAGTTCTGGGTCAGCCTGGTCTACATAGCCAGTTCTAGGCCAGCCAGAGAGATCCCATATCAAAAAAAGATAAGGCCTAGAAAGTCAGTTACACGAGGACACGTGAGTCCCCTCCCTATAGGCAACCTGTCCCGGAGCCCTCATGCTGGCCCTCTGCTTCTCCAGGCCACCTCCTGGTCAGAGCCCTACTCTCTTTGAACCAGGCGTCACCCCCATTCCTTCCCCCTCCCTTCCTCCCTAACCCTACTTCTTGGGCTTGGCCATCCCACCTGCCCCTTCCAGGACTCAGACTCGGACACTGAGGAAGGAGCTACTGGTGGAGAGGCAGAGAGTAAGTGTCTTCCTGGAGGAGGGCTGGGAGGTGGTCCGGGGCCTGGGGTGCTGGGGTAGGACTCTACCAGGAGGATGTCTAAAGCGTGTAATAATGAACTTGATACTTGAGGCTGCTGCCTGTGGGAGACATTGGGACTTCAAGGGTGGGAGGATAGTAGATTGCATGGTTGGGCAAGGTCCTTGGGCCCCGGCCCGATGCCAACATGGCACTGTCTCTCTTGTTGTTGGTCAGTGGACTTTCTGCGGAACTTATTCTCCCAGACCCTGGGTCTGGGCTCCCAGAAGGAGCGTCTGCTGGATGAGCTGAGCCTTGAAGGAGTGACCCGCTACATGCAGAGCGAGCGCTGTGAGTCCCCCACTCCCAGCCCAAAGTGACTTCCGAGTTGTTGGGTATGAATAGTAAGAAAAGCTGCTGAGTGTGGTGGTCCATACCTGTAATTCCAACCCTGAGCAAAGGGATCGGCCTTTCAAGGTTAGCCTCAGCTATGTTGTATGTTTAAGGCTAATCTGAGCTGCATGAGAACTTTCTAAAATAAAAAAATGGGAAGAAACCCAACTCTTGAGAGATGGCTTACTTGTTAAGAGCACTGGCTGCTTTTCCAAAAGACCTGGGTTAGATTCTCAGAACCCACATGGTGGCTCACAACCATCTGTAACTCTAGTTCCAGGGGATTCTATTTGTAGCCACCATGGGCGTCAGTTATGTACCTGGTACACAAACATTCACACAGGCAAAACACCTGTACCTTTAAAAAGAAACTCAGCTCTTCAGGAAATTTAGGTAAGAGGATCATGAATTTGAGGGTAGCCTGGACTACATAATAAGATTGTTGATTCAAAACAGAAAAGAAAGAAACCTAGACCAAAAATGAGCATGCAGAATCTAAGCATTTAGTGTAGTGGAGTGAGGTGCTTGGATGTTGTTCTCAAGCCCCACGAGTCTGACAAGTTTGTCTGTGTGTGGTGTGGCTGGAGCGGGGAGGGTAGCTGCACACAGGAGACCAGCCCAACTCCTACTCCAGAGGGCATCTTTGCACAGAGAACGACGCCACACTGGCCCAGACTGAGTCACATGACTACCCTGAGCTCTGCCTCCTCTGAGTTCCCTGTCTGATTGGCCAGACCTGAGTCACTGCTTGTTTTTGAGGGATGGCACAAGAAGGTGCTGAGGATGGAACCCAGGGCCCCCACATGCTAGGCAAGCACCACTGAGCTGCCGCCCCAGCCTCTTTTCAGCGTTGTATGCTGGATGGGTATGAAGTTATGCTACAGTCCCTGAAGGTTGATCTGCCCACCTCAGCTTCCCAAAGAGCTGGGAATATAGACCAACAGCACCAGGCCCTAGACTATTAGTGATGATACCTCTGGGGTGACTCAGGATGAGGCTCATTATCAGGAGTGTGACTGTGCCCAACGTGCTGGCACACCTGCAATCCTAGATACTCTGGAAGCTGAGGCAGGAGGGTCTGAATTCAAAGTCAGCCTGGGCTTCATAAAACAAGAGGTAAATAGAGACCGAGAAGCTAAGTCAGTCCACAGAGTGCTGTTACTCCAGCATGAGGACATGGCTTTAATCCCCAGCACCCGCCTAAGAAGCTCAGTGCTTTTACGCCCAGGGCTGGGGGATAGAAGCAAGAGGATCCAAGCCAAGCCCCAGGTCTCAGTGAGAGACCCTGCCTTAACAAATGTGATGGGGGGGCTGGAGAGATGGCTCAGTGGTTAAGAGCATTGCCTGCTCTTCCAAAGGTCCTGAGTTCAATTCCCGGCAACCACATGGTGGCTCACAACCATCTGTAATGAGGTCTGGTGCCCTCTTCTGGCCTGCAGGCATACACACAGACAGAATATTGTATACATAATAAATAAATATTAAAAAAAAAAAACAAATGTGATGGGGATGATGATGGCTTAGCAAGTAAGGCAACTACCACCAAACCTGGCGACCTCAGCTGGATCCCTGGGACCCACGTGGTAGAGGAGAAATGACTCTCAGAGGTTGTCCTCTGATTTCCACACATTTGCTGGGGCACACACATGCCAATAAATGTGTGAAAAATACAAAAACAGGTGGACAGGTCCTGAGAAATATATCACACACACACCCTCAGAAGAAACAAAGGATTAGAGCAGGACCCAAGTCTTGAGAGCTGTGGGTGTTTTGCTGTGGCATTATCACAGGAAGCTTGTCTCAGATGTGTTTAGATGCCAACTAGCTGGGTCACCAGCCAGTGATATTTGTATTTCTCGTTGAGCAAAGTCTGAGAAACCAGGCCCTGGCGGTCCTCAGTGGAAACAATGGGGCTTTGAGGGTCTGAACAGCCCTTTGTTGAGGCCGTCTTCTCCAGTTCCCCCTCATCCAGCTGCTCATCTCCTTCCTTGGCAGCCAGGCTAGGCGGCTGAGCCTCCCTCTCCTGCCGCATGCTGGGCAGTTGCCTGCAGAGAACCCGGGCAGTGGCCAGGAGCCATTGTCTTTTCTTCTCCATACACTCAGGTCTTAGAGTCACTGGCCTAGAGGGCGAAGGAGTTAGGATAAATGTGATTAGTCAGCCCCGCGGCTATTTGCCAGGCTCTGGGCTAAGGACTTCCCAGACATCTTTGCACCTAGTTATCACGGAAGAGCTGTGAGGGCTCTGGAAGGAAGCTAAACAAAAGGGGAAAGAGGCACAGAAAGGCCATGACTTGGTGTGGACATCTGGCAAGTAGCACAGTCAGAATTTGATACCAGGACCCTTGAAGCAAGGTCCTGCCCTGTAGCTGTGACTAACTTTGAACACAGGACTCTTGCCTCAGTCTCCCAAATGTTGGCATTATAGACATGTACTACCACACTCAGGAGTATCAGGCCCCTGGAATCTAGAATGTGTGTCCCCCAGTCTCAGTGCCCATGATCTGCAGCCAGACTAGGGACGGTAACATCCTAAAGAAGCTGAATGCCCAGGCTGTGGCTTTTGTTTTTTGTTTTCTTTTAAAACATTTTTGTTGTTTCGTTTTGTTGTTTTTCAAGACAGGGTCTCTCTGTGTAGCCTTGACTGCCCTAGAACTCGCTTTGTAGACCAGACTGACCTCAAACTCATGGAGATCTGCCTGCCTCTGCTTCCCAAATGCTGGGATTAAAGACATGTGCCAGCACACCTGGTTTAGACATTTTATGTGTAATTGTGTGTGTGTGTGTGTGTGTGTGAGAGAGAGAGAGAGAGAGGTATTAGTGTAGGTGCATGTGTGCTGTGGTGTGCTTGGTAGAGGACAGTTTTCAGGAGTTCATTTTCTCCTTCCACCAGGTAATTTCTCGGAATCCAACTCAGGCTTGGCCGCAAGTAAATGCCTTTGCCCACTGAGCCATCTCACCAACCCTGTGGCAGGCTTTGACCTTTGTTCATACTTCTTGTCCTTTAAACAGAACACCCCAGGGGTGCCCAATTCATGGGACACCACACTTGTGTCTGTCTATCAGCTAACAGACAGATGGCCAGGGCTGTGTCGCTGGGCTGCCTGCCAGCCAGCAGCTGAGGCAGCAAACAGGGCTATTTCTGCCCAGCTATGTGCTTATGAATTCAACCATATCACCCCCTCTTCTTTTCTTTCCTTTTTCTTTTTTGTTTGTTTGTTTGGTTTTTCAAGACAGGGTTTCTCTGTGCAGCCCTGGCTCTGTCTTGGAACTTGCTCTATAGACCAGACTGCCCTTGAACTCACAGAGAACCGCCTGCTTCTGTCTCCCAAGTGCTGGAATTAAAGGTGTGTGCCACTGCTGCCCAGCACCCATCTTCTTTTCTAAGAACTATTAAAGGCCGGGCGGTGGTGGCGCACGCCTTTAATCCCAGCACTCGGGAGGCAGAGGCAGGCAGATCTCTGTGAGTTTGAGGCCAACCTGGTCTACAAGAGCTAGTTCCAGGATAGGCCCCAAAGCTACAGAGAAACCCTATCTCAAAAAACCAATAATAATAATAATAAATAAATAAAAATTAAAAAAAAACTGGGGGGCTGGAGAGATGGCTCAGTGGTTAAGAGCATTGCCTGCTCTTCCAAAGGTCCTGAGTTCAATTCCCAGCAACCACATGGTAGCTCACAACCATCTGTGATAAGGTCTGGTGCCCTCTTCTGGCCTGCAGACATACACACAGACAGAATATTGTATACATAATAAATAAATATAAATAAACTAGGAGCAAAGCTCTCATAAGGATGCAAACCATTGAGGTAGGCAGTAGTGGTGCACGCCTTTAATCCCAGCGCTGGGGAGGCAGGGGCAGGCAAATCTCTGTGAGTTCGAGGCCAGCCTGGTCTACAGAGAAAAATCTGTCTTGAAAAACAAAACAAAAAAAGAATACAATCACGGGTCTGAAAAATTTTAGTACAATTGAGGAGCTAGAGATGTGCTCAGTCAGCAGAGTGCTCCTTAAGCATGCGCAGAGCCCTGAGTTCAAATGCTGGGCGTGGGCAGACTTGGTGGCAGTCAGCTTTCATCCCAGTGCTCAGGAGGTAGAGGCAGGTAGGTCACTGTGCATTCAAGGACAGCCAGGCTCGCAGTGAGACCCTGTTTCAAAGAAAGCAAAGAAAATCTGGTCATGGTGGTGCATGCCTGTGATCCCAGCACTTGGAGATGGAAGCAGGAGAATCAGAAGTTCAAGGTCACCCTTGGCTGCATAGAGAATTGAAAGCTCACCTGAGATACATGAGATTCTGTCCAAAAGAAAAATAAAAGGTTTATTAGTGCAGTGAACTCAAAGGAGCAGGCTGACTGGTGGCTTGTGTGTGGACAGCAGCACGGTGAGGGGCTATGTATAACATGCTAGAAATGGGTCATCTGAATTTGAAGCCTGTCACCCCAGCACCTGGAGGCTCAGGATTCTGGGCTATCCTGGACTACAAAGGGAGACACTGTCTCAAAACCAAAGGAAACAACAGCAGGCACGCTGGTGCACACCATAGCTTCAACACCCAAGAGGTGCACAGGTACCCTCAGAGGCCAGAGGCATTGGCTCCCATGGCGCTGGAGTTAGCAGGTGGCTGTGCGCTGACATGGGTGCTGGACACTGAACTCAGTCTCTAGACAAACAGCAAGTGCTCCTAACCTCTGAGCCTTCTATCCAGCCCTCATCTTTCTGTTGTCTTATTTTTTGAGAAGGATCTCACTTCTTTGCACCAGCTGGAATTCACTGTAAACCAGGATCTCTTGCAGAGATCTGCCTGCCTTAGATTTAAAAAAAGAAAGAGAGCGAGAGAGAGAAAGAAAGAAAGAAAGAAAGAAAGAAAGAAAGAAAGAAAGAAAGAGAGACTTAAAACTAGCAATAATGGCACATAGTTTTAATTTCAGCACTCGGGAGGCAGCGGCAGGCAAATCTCTGTAAGTTCAAGGCCAGCCTGGTCTACAGAGCCAGTGCTAGGCCAGTCAGGACTACATAATGAGATTTTGTCTCAAAAAAGAAAACTAATTAAAAATAAGTTTTTAAAGTCATACAATATTGTATCCAGAAAGTAAGCTGTTACCTGAATTTGGTTTGGGTTGATTTTCAAGGTTGTAGGGATGGGACTCAAGCCTTCAAACCAGCCAGCTTTGTACCCCCGAGCTGGCCCTGCAGTCTTCTCCCCAAGACCTCACCCACTGTTGTCCACTCCCTCTGCTGTCCCTTCTGGTTAGCTGTGTTTCCTCACCTGTAATACGGGGTTGCCAACACCGTTCTCCCCACCAGCAATACGGGTGGGAGGAGAAACCTTATCACATGATATAAACTCTCTCCTCCAGGTCGCAGGGTCATCTGTTTGGTGGGAGCCGGAATCTCCACGTGTAAGTGTTCCCTCCTTCCAGCCACTCGTAGAGGTGTGGGGGCCCTGGAAGGATTCATGCATGTATGGGGATAAACCTCTGACTGAGCGCTCCTTCTTAGCTGCGGGTATCCCTGACTTCCGCTCCCCAACCACTGGCCTCTATGCGAACCTGGAGAAGTACCACCTTCCTTACCCGGAAGCCATCTTTGAGATCAGTTATTTCAAGGTAGTCTCCTGAGATACGGGGAGGGAGTTCCCAGCTCCAGGCCTTATCTTACCTAGCCTGTGTCCCTCTGCTTCTCTCTCCTACAGAAACATCCAGAACCTTTCTTTGCCCTTGCCAAGGAGCTCTATCCCGGGCAGTTCAAGGTGAGGTCTTTTTTTGCCAGGGGAGATTGGGATGAGCAGACTTGGGAAAGAGGCTCCTTATAGGCCCTTCAGACAAGCGTTATATGATTGAGAACCCAGGCTCTGGGACTGGCAAGGTGGCTCAGTGGGTAAAGGCACTTGCCACCAGTCCTAATGACGAGTTGAGTTCAATCCCCGGGACCCACATGATTGAAGGAGAAAACTGACTCCCACATTTTCACTGTGGCAAGTGCACACCCCCCATATAAGTGTGTAAATAAATAAATACTGTTCAAAGGTGGGGGTTTGATAGTATTTGCCCATAATTGTAGCATCTGGGAAGCAGACAGGAAACTTTCAAATGCAAGGTCAGCCTAGACTACATAGACCTTGTCTTAAAAGTTAAAAAAAGGATTAAAAATTGTAAAAATAAATCACACACAGAGGCTTATTCTTAGTTATGAATGCCTGGCTTTATCTTGACTTGTTTCTTGCTAGTCTTTCTTAAATTATCCTGACTACCTTATGCCTCTGGGCTTTTATCTTCTCCATTTCTGTATACCTTTCATTCCTTCTTACTCCCTGGCTGACTGGGTGGCTGGCCCCTGATGTCCTTCTCTCCTGTTCTCTTGCTTCTCTTCTTCCTCGCTTCTCCATTATTTATACTCCTGCTAGCCTTGCCTATCCTTGCTCCTGCCTCACTATTGGCCCTTCATCTGTTTATTAGGACCATCAGGTGTTTCAGACAAGCACAGTAACATAGCTTCACAGAGTTAAACAAATGCAGCATAAACAAAAGTCACACACCTGAAAATAATATTTCCAACAGTTCCTTTTTTTCTAAACAAAAATGAAAAAGTTTAACATAATAAGACTGTATACTTCAAACCTCAGGTTGTCAAAAAAAAAGACTGTATACAATACGAACAATTATCAAGTAAAGATTACATTCACAATGTAATGGATTCCAGTTCATTTGTATCTGGCAAATTAAAACAAAATACCCCATTATCGATCCTATCTTATTGAATCTATAGTTTAATACCTAATTTACTCTCTATCGTAACTAAGGAAAACTGCAACTATAACTATCTGGTCTTCAACTCCATCAAAGACCCCAGAAGGATATTATTTTGAGTAAACAAAAGTGCATTGCGAACAACTTCTGAAAATTCTATACATGACAGAGACATCTGACTGCCTGGACAGTTCCTTTGCAACACTGGGGCATCCATCTTCAGCTTACAGGCCCATAGTGTCTGACTGACTTTTCAGTGAAGCAGAAAACTTGAATGACTGTCTTGGCTATATTGGCAGTTTCCTCTGTGTCCTGCAGAATGTCTAAAGTTTCTTCTGTGAAGCAGGAACCCTGAAGGACCATCCAGCCTTGTTTTGGCAAAGTTCAGTGGTCACTCTCCTTTGGGTCCTGCATGTCCAGTTTATACAACATATCGTCAAGCAGTCCAGGCAAGAACAGTTTCTTTGCTCAGGCTAACACTGCCACATTGAAAGCAAACTCCAGAAGGAGTTTCTTCAGTGCCCATCATCTCTGAAGTAAATTGGTGCTGCCAGGAGCAAATGTGTCTCATTGTCATGAAAATCACTAAATTAACAAAACATTTTAAATGCCATATTCTGTGGCTCTTTGAATGGTTTGAAGACCATCTATCTAAAATATATCTCCATATAATCTGTCAAACATACCTAGAATATCTACAAATTTGATTGTTATAGATGACTAACTCCTAGTCTGTGTTTATTTATTGTCCCTATACAGTTCATAATAATAGCTTTTGAAAACTAAAGTTTTTTTTTTTTTTATCATACCTCTTCAAAGGAGGAACTAGCTCTTGTAGACCAGGCTGGTCTCGAACTAACCTCTGCCTCCCAAGTGCTGGGATTAAAGGCATGCGCCACCACTGTCTGGCTCAAAAACTAGAGTTTTATCTTACATTTTAAAATGAACTGGATAGGTACAATACCTTCAAAAAGAGCAAAAACATATATAAAATATGTTGTAACAAAAATACCCTTAAGTTGGTATTAATATACAAAATATCAATAGACAAAATCCTTTAAACAAGAGTAGAAACATATATCTAGTGTTGTAACAAAAATGACCTTAAATTTGTATCAGGACACAAAAGTCCTTTAAACAAGAGTAAAACACATTTACAGTGTAACAAAATTGACTTTGAATTTGTACCCATATACCAAAATCCATGCCAATCCAAAATATCTGAGATTAATAGTTGTCTTTTTATCCTATATTCCTCTAAATTATAACAAACATCCACGACCACCAAAGACCATCCACACCCATTCGTGGGAATGTGGACATTGTTTTCTCTAGACTGCTTCCTGCTGAATATGGGTGAAGGCATCTTTAGGGTCCCAGAGAGGAAATTTGAGATAATGGCCAAGTCCTAGGAAGATCAGTTATAACATTTGTTGATAAATATCACCTGTCAATTTCATGAGGCCTCCCCTGATCAAACCAGATCCAAATCAACCTGGAACAAACCCACAGCCTCTTGTTTCCTGTGGAAACAAAAGCAAAACCACTTCTCCAAAGCATTTTTGATTTCCATTTGACAAATACATTTTTTGACTTTTTTTAAAGTTAAGGCTTTCTTAAAATAGCTAGGCTGCTTTATTTGAACAGTCCCTTTTTCAATTCCAGGTCTCTTAGCAACTGTACTTTGCTTTTCCACAAACAAAAAATTCAAAATCAACACAATACTATACAAGATCCAGATTCCCTGTGTTTCCCATCTATTTTTCTTTCATATTACTTTTACTGTCTCTTTAAAAGACTTTATTATTTTTTTCTATAACTGCCTATACCCATTTTCTTTCTTAAGCCTACGCACGTTGTAAAACACACTGGAACCTGTCCAGTCCAGATTTTTTCCATCTGGACCTCTTTTTTACTGCATATCTTTTAGCCTTTTTTTGACCACACAAGCAAACTGTAGAGTGCTAAGCTATACCTGGATCCTCCGGTGCTTTAGTAGCTGGCTCTGCTCGTGTCAGGTGGTGAAAGCTAAGCCCAGAGTTTGCAGCCTGATGGAGGCTCATGCCTGAGAACTGTATTAAACATTTCTAGCGTGGAAGTCGGTACATGCATTGCCACAACCGGTTTTTACTTGCTGTTTCTAGTTTCTATTTAGTGCTGCCAGCTGAACAGCAGCGCCTATTTTGAAGGGGCTGTATACTACACCCCCTCCCCCCAGCTTTCTCAGGCTCAAGATGGATATAGAGCCTTACGTTGGAACGCCAAAATGTTGTGTGATGTTTTACTCTTTTGGCTTTTTGGGGGGCTCACCATCCAGCTCCCAAATAAATCACACACAGAGGCTTATTCTTAGTTATGAATGCCCAACCTTAGCTTGGCTTGTTTCATGCAGGCTTTTCTTAAATTATCCCAACTACCTTTTGCCTCTGGGCTTTTATCTTTCTCTATTTCTGTATACCTTTCTTTCCTTCTTACTCCGGGACTGACTGGGTGCTGACCCTGATGTCCTCCTCTCCTTGTTCTCTTGCTTCTCTTCTTCCTAGGTTCTCCTTTTATTTATTCTTTCTGCCTCCAGCCCCGCCTATCCTTGCTCCTGTCTCACTATTGGCCGTTCATCTCTTCGTTAGGACCATCAGGTGTTTTAGACAGGCACAGTAGCACAGCTTCACAGAGTTAAACAAATGCAGCATAAATGAAAGTCACACACCTGAAATTAATATCCCCATTAGTGGCGAGCTGAGTATAAGAGCACATAGTGCTCTTGTGGAGAACCAGAATTCAATTCCCAACACCCATGTCAGGTGCTCACAGTCGCCTGTAACTCCAGCTCCCGGGGATCTGACACCTCTGGCCTCCATGGGCCCTGGATGTCACATGCATTTGCCCATGCAGACCCATACACATACATGTAATTAAAAATAATAAAATATTTTTTAAAATAAAGGAAGGGCCTGGTGTGGTGGTGCACACCCTTAATCTAAGCACTTGGTGGGCTGCAGCAGTAGCTCAGCAGATGAGATTGGCTACTCTTCCAGAGGACCCGGGTTCAATTCCCAGCAACCACATAGAAGCTAACAACTGTCTGTAACTCCAGTTCCAGAAGATTCAACGCTTTTACACAGACACGCATGCAGGCAAAACACCAATCAATGCACATAAAGTAAATAAATCATTAAAAAAAAAATCCCTGCAGCCAGGCAGTGGTGGTGCATGTCTTTAATCCCAGCACCCAGGAGGCAGAGGCAGACAGATCTCTGTGAGTTTGAGGCCAGCCTGGTCTACAGAGCAAGTTCTGGGACAGCCAAGCCTATACAAAAAAACAAAAACAAAACCTTGAAAAACAAACAAAACCCAAAAATCCAAATAAATACTAAACAATTTAAGAAAGTAAAAGAAAGGAGGAGGAATGCGTTGCGGGCCTGGTGGCCTGGCTGCCCTCACCTCATTACCTCGTGGCTCTGAGCCTCAGTTTTGCCAAGTATAAGAAAGCTGCTGGGAGTCTCAGAAAGGGCTGCGGCCGAAGCCTGGTGGGAACCTAACTGTGCAGTTAACTGACTGGTGAAGGCAACGAGCCAACACCACACCCTCGAATGGGTCTCCTCATCTGTGGTATGGGAGAATGCCATGCTCATCCTCACTGGGCCTTGGGGTAGAATGGGCATGTGACTAGCGTCATCCCGACCCATGGGGGCGGCCCGTGGGTATTTCCATCAGCACTGTTAATCTCTCCTCAGCCGACCATCTGCCACTACTTCATCCGCCTGCTGAAGGAGAAGGGGCTGCTGCTGCGCTGCTACACGCAGGTAGGTGGCGGGCTGACGGGGGCAGGGCTGGCCATGGCTGGTGGGCAGTAGGCTGGATGGGTTTGGAACCCTAGGTCAGAACTGGGGGTGGCACAGGCAGGCACAAGGCAAATGACCAGGGCTCAACTAATTTTAGTGAGTGACCTGCAGTGAGCCTCTTCCTCTTAACCTCAGTTTCCCCTTTAGAAAACAGGGACCAGAAATTGGGTAAGTTATTACTTAAAGGAGGGGAGACAGAAGGGGCAGAAATTCAAGGTCATCCTTGGCTACAAAGTGAGTTTGATGCCAGACTTCAGGGTGTGAAATCTTGTCTGTAAAATAATTGGATTATTAAAATATAAACTAATGCATATAAGAATTTTTTGATAATAAAGAGATCCTAAGCAGCTTCAGGCCCTCTCAAGCCTATTGTGAGGTGACAGTGAACTCCCATCAGATCGTCCCAAGACACTGCAGAAGGACTCTTACCTGAGGGACACCATGTGTACCACAGCCATCCCCAGTCAGGACCCTGGAACAGTTTCCTAACAGGTGACATTGTATCATAAAGGAGGTTTGCTTTTTATGACTTGTGCGGTTCTGAGCCTGGCCTTGGCTACAGTAACTAACAGGACACCGTGGCCACACTGGAGAGTTCAGAAGCACGTTCAAGCTGCTGGCATCTAGATGAGTAGCCAGACAAAAGAGTTTGGGCCTCTCCCTCTGTTTCGTCGATGTGCTCCAGTCCAAACTGCTCTGCGGCAGTGTCCACGTGCGCTATAAATTACACCTCAGAACACAAGCTGGGCAAGCATGGGAGCATACGCCTGTAGTCCCAGCATTGGGGGGCTGAAGAAGGAGCACCGTGAGTTCAAGTCCAACCTGGGCTACATAGTGAATTCAAGGCCAGCCTTGCTCCATCGCCAAGCCCCGCCCCCCCCAATTAAAAAGGAAAAGCAGAACTCCAGATTGTACAGAGTTAACACTTGAATACAAATAGGTATTGTTTTCCTCTGGCAATCCTATGAGGCACCTGCAGTGTCAGAAGTGGCCACCAGGGGGAGGATGGATGGGGGCAGGTGCCTGGAGGTCCTAATTGGGGAAGGGACAGCTCATTCCTTCAGGGGCTGCCTGTACTCAGGATACTCCAAACTCAGAATCAGCCTCATTCACAGAGCAAGGCTCAGGACTAATGCTGCATGTGGTTCTATGTGCCTCTGGCACCTTTGTTTGCTAGCTTCTATGACAATAAATGTTCACCCAGGCCGGGCGGTGGTGGCCCACGCCTTTAATTCCAGCACTCGGGAGGCAGAGGCAGGCGGATCTTTGTTAGTTCGAGACCAGCCTGGTCTACAAGAGCTAGTTCCAGGACAGGCTCCAAAGCCACAGAGAAGCCCTATCTCGAAAAACCAAAAAAATAATATAAAAAATAAAAAATAAATGTCCACCCAGTAGTGGCACTGCCAGAATGAGCAGAGCAGACACCCCTGCGCTCCTGGTGCTGAGATTCTCATATGTGTGACAGGACAAGAGGGATGCCTCACAGACCTAGTATGTCAGACGGTCCCAGGCCAAGGCCGGTCGGGGCTGTGGGAGTGGATGCTGGTTATGCACAGGGTAGGCATGGAAGCCTCACCGAGAGGGTGATGCTGAAACAAAAGACCTGAGACCTGGGAGGGAAGGAACCTTCAGACAGAGGCTCACTATGAGTGTGTGTGGGGACAGGAGCAAGGGAACAGAACCAAGAGCAGGCAGGAAGCTGCCATGTTTTTCCAGCCAAAGTAGTTGGAAGACGGACCTCTGGTGAGGGCCACTGAGGAAGAACAACAGGAAGGTCAGGCAGCTTTTTGGAAGATGAAGCATGGATGGGAAGGTGTTGAGGAGATGGCATTCTGCCTCGAGACCCTGGGAGATGGCTACATAGAGAGTGGGGGCAGCTGGACATGGAGCCGGGGCTGAGCGGAAAGGCAATGGCTGGAGAAGTCTGTGGGTGTTGATTCAGATGACGGAGTGAAAACCTGAGGCCCAGACAAAGCTAGCTGGGAGTGAGGGCTGCCAAGTGCCCTGGCTGCTGGCACTTTTGGATATCATCAGAAAGCCAGCACAAATTTGTTCAGTGTGAAATGTTCAGATAGCTGACAACTACCCGCAGTATCCTGTAAATTTTAATTAATTTAGTTGGTGTATGCATGTTTGCAAGTTTGCACACACATGTGCAGGCATGCCACATCAAAAGTTTGGAGGTCCCAGGACAATTTATTTTTTTATATTTATTTTATTTTATGTGTGTTTTGCCTGCATGTATGTGTACCTGCCCATAGTGGCCAGGAGAGGGCGTTAAGAGGTGGAGTGAGCTGCCATGTGGGCACTGGGAACCAAACCTAGGTCTTCTGTGAGATAATCCAGCACTCTTAACTGCTGCACCATCACTCCAGCCCCCGCCCCCACACATTTTTGAGTGACTAATTATGTAAAAAATGTAAAGGTGGAAAAAATGTCTCACTTGCCCACTTGGTGACCGTTTTCTTCCTCAGGCTCTTTGCCCTCTTCTCCTCCTCAGTCACTGTTTGAGTCACTGACCCACTTTCTGGAACACACCAAACCTCTCTTGTGATTGTGCCAACACAGCAGCTCTGAAGCTTAGGACACAGGAGCCCATTCACACATTAGGCAGTTCTGATCGCCCAAGCCACTGTGGTCCTCACAGAAGAACGGCTGCAGGTCTTTCAAACTGTATATGTGAGATTCACAATATAGAAGGCTCCCTGCTGCTTTCCCACCCAGCCCCTTGTCTGGGGACTCTCCCATGCCCACATTACACAGCAGCACCATGCTTTCTAATAGCTGAAGAATAATCTTTTTTTCTCCCTCCCCACCCCACCTGCCGCCCATGGGTCTGGGGGTTGGTGTGTGCTGGGATAGGTAGGCCCCAGGGCTTCCTGCTGCAGGGGAAATGCTCTACCACTGAGCCACATCCCCACCCCCCACTTGCTAGAGTCTAGGCAAATGCTTTCCTGCTGAGCCATGAGCCAGGCAGGCCTTAAACCTGTCATCTTTCTGCCTCCCCCTCGCTTGCAGCTGAGATCACAACTTGTACACCAGGCCAGCTTTACTCTGGTATTGGGGAGAGGCAGCAGCCCTCCCACTTGGGGGCGTTGTTCCTACTATCACATGGTTTCCGGGGATCAAAGTCAGGTTGGTGGCAAATGCCATTACCTGCTGAGCCATCTTGTCAGCCCTTCCTTGTGGTGTTTCAAGATGATCTCACGCTTCTCACCTGGGCTGGCCTGGAACTCACTGTGCAGTTTACACTAGCCTCAGACTTGTAGCAATCTGGAATTATAGGCATTATCCACCATGCCTGGTGTTATTTATTATTTATTTCAGTTTTGTTTTGTTTTGTTTTGTTTTTCAAGACAGGGTTGTAGACACTGTGTAACTCTGGCTGTCCTGGAACTCACTCTGTAGACCTGGCTGGCCTCCTATTCACTGAGATCCGCCTACCTCTGCCTCCTGAGCACTGGGATTAAAGGTGTGCACTACCACAGTTTTTTTAGGCAGGATCTTCCCATATAGCCCTAACTGGTCTGACACTAGCTGTGTAGCCCAAGCTGACCTTCCAGCAGTCCTCCTGCCTCAGGCTCCAAGTGCAGGGATGCAAGCAGCCACCTTCACTCCTGACTGGATTCATTTATTATATACCAGTGCTTAGCCAGAGCTGTTGCGCATGAAGGTTGGGGCCTGCATAGGTGTACTTACTTTAATAACTTGTGGCAAATGGCGGAAAGCGTGGCTCTCTAACAAAAGAACTTCTCTGAAGAATAGGAGCAATGGCCCAAGTGTACAGAAGGGTCAGATGGGGCTGGTGATCCAGTGGGTCTGGCCTTATAGAAATTTGAGCCAGGGCAGACTTTAAGCAGCCCTGACGGTTAACCCTTTGGTAGCCCCACTGGAAGAGTGGGAACTTCGTAGGTACCCTCGCCCTCCCTCCCTTGTCCCTTCTCAGAGCCCTGGAGGGCTGGCTATCTTCCTGACCTTCCCGTCTCCCCCTCCAGAACATAGACACGCTGGAACGAGTGGCGGGGTTGGAGCCCCAGGACCTGGTGGAGGCCCACGGCACCTTCTACACCTCACACTGCATCAGCTCCTCCTGCCGACAAGAGTACTCGCTGAGCTGGATGAAAGGTGAGGCCCTGGCCACCACGGGACGAGGCCACACCTCCCACCCCTTGCCCATGCTGTAGCCAGGTCTCCATGGGTTTGGCACCGGTGTGGTCCTGTTGAGCTCTTTAGCCCTTGCTAGTCAATGAGTTGGTTGGTTTCTTTTGAGACTAGATTTGTCTGTGTAGCCCAAGCTGGCCTTGAGCTTTCGCTTCTGCCTCAGTCTCCCCATTGCTGAGACTGTAGGCACACGCCACCGCACTCAGCTCTCCTGCTCTTTATAGTGCTGTAGAAGCCCCAGGGATTCAAGGTGGCCGCCAGTCTTTGCTCTCTTGCCACCCCTTCTGCCAGGCTGTCATACATATGAACTACAGAGCAAGGCCAGCTGCACGCAGACTCAGTGTCGGCTCACAGCCACTGTGGTCACAGTCACTGGAATCATAAGCATCTAGCTCTGTGACCTGCATGGTGTTTTGCCATTTTACACTCAAGTCCTTACATCAAGGCAAACACAGCATCATCCTGAAGACAGCGCTGAGATGAGGGAGACCCGTATCTGAAGCCAGTATGGGGCCACTTGCTCCATTCGCCTGTTGAGCACTAGAAACGAGCCTAGCAAACCAAAGAATCTGTCCTCTACTTATCTACTTCCACCATATGGGCCCAGGAAGTGAACTCGACTTGTTAGGTTTAAAGATGGCCTTGCCTTTTTGGGTGGGGGCTGGGTTTTTTTTTTTTGTTTGTTTGTTTTGTTTTTTTGTTTTGTTTTTCTAGACAGGGTTTCTCTGCAGCTTTGGAGCCTGTCCTGGAAGTAGCTCTTATAGACCAGGCTGGCCTCGAACTCACAGAGATCTGCCTGCCTCTGCCTCCCGAATGCTGGGATTAAAGGCTAAAGGCCTGCATGTGCCACCACCACCCAGCTGGCCTTACTTTCTGAACTACCTTGCTGGCCCAGAACATTTTAAATTTATTTTTGAGATAGGGTCTCTAGTTTTATGACATTTTTGTATCTATTGATTATGAGATAGAGGTAGGAGAATTAGGAGTTTGGGGCTAGCCTTGGCTACATAGCAAGTTCCAGGCCAGGCTGGGCTACGTGACAAAAAATAACAGTAAATTTTACAAGTTCCATGTAGCTCAGACTTCCATATTAGACAGTACAAGGGAAATGTGTAGAGAAAAGGTGAGCTGGTGTAGTATGGCTAGAGATGATGCTAGAAGCACACATGACAGGGCTCACTGCTGTTACTACTGTCACTGTCCCATTTATGTAAGGACAGAGCATCCAAGAGAAAGAGCCAGTCCCATGCCCTCAGTGCCAGCCCCAGCCTGTTTCTGGCAGCCATTGTGCTGAGTCAGAAGTGTGTCACCCTGTAAGCTATATTCTTTATGCTGACTTCACAAAGCTCCTGGTGTCCCCTTGAGATCAGGACAGCTGTGGCTTTTGTGGCAGGACCATGGAAGGTGACAGAATGCCAGCCAGATGCCCCCAGACTGAGGGTTCCTGAGCAGCCCAAGTGTGCACAGCTGGGGTGGCGGACAATGGACATAACCCCGTTATGTCCCTGTGGAATGGCTTCTGCCACCTGCAGAACAGCATGTTGTTTGTCTAGCAACACCCTGAGTGGTGGGGCTAGAGTCAGAGAGGAGTGGCTGAGCAGCTGAGTCCAACTCTGCCGGCTGCAAATGACAGCCGCGCTTTTGAGCTCCCTGCTCCATAGGCAATGAGGAGTGTGACTATCCTAAGGGCAGGACTGGAGAAGCCTGTCATAGAGTCCAAGGCGGGGGGGGGGGGCACGGATGAGCAGGTTGGCTCCATCCCAAAATTATCTGTATGTCCTTTCTTGACCTAGGGGCAAATAGGACTGTCCCCAAGACCCATAGGAAGGGCTTGACTCCCATTCCCCAGATGGGGGTCTGGTGGAGTCCAGGGTCCCTGTCAGGGACATGTGGGTTTGCTCCAGTGTTGCTGTCTCATTCACTAGCTGTAGGCAGTGGTGCTTGGAGCCACCCCCTGGATGCCTGGAGATGAAGGCGACAGCTCTCTAGGGAGGGAGCACTTCTCTGATAAGCTGGAAGGATACCCCAGGAGACCCCTTAGTGGTGGGGGTCACTGTTTGTTTTGTGGTGCTGGGGCTTAGGCATGCAAGGTCAAGTGCTCTACCACTGAGCCACATCCCAGCCCCTCACTGGGGGATTCTAGGCAGGGGCTCTACCACTGAGCCACACCCCAGCCCCTCACTGGGGGTTTTCTAGGCAAGGGCTCTACCACTGAGGCATTACCCAGCCCCTTACTGGGGGAGTCTAGGCAGGGGCTCTACCATTGAGCCACGCCCCAGCCCCTCACTGGGGGATCCTAGACAGAGGTTCTACTGATAAATCATGTCCCAAGTCCCATAATGTTCCACCATTGAGCAACATCCTTAACTCTTGGGTTTGTTGTTGTTGTTAAGTTTTTTTCGCATTTATTTGTGTGTTTGCATGTGGATGTGGTATATTCATGCACAGCATGCCTGTGGATGTTAGAGGATAGTCTGCAGAAGTTGTTCCTCTCCTTTTAGCATGTGGGTTCAAGCTCAGGTCATCAGGCTTGGCAGCAAATGCCTCTATACAGTGAACTACTTCCTTGCCCCAGCTCTGGGTTTTTGAGACATGGTCTTGCTATGTAGCCAAGGCTGGCCACGAACTCACAGTCCCTCCCTCCTGAATTCTCCCAAAAGCAGGTTTAGTGGCATGCACCACTGTCACCTGGGATGCATTTATATTGACAGTAAGGAAGGACAGAAGAGGGCTGCTCCAGCCCTGGAAGGCCTCATACCTCCCTCTTCCTCCTTCTTTCCCATCCAGAGAAGATCTTCTCAGAATCCATCCCCACGTGCGAGAAATGTCAGAGCGTGGTAAAGCCTGGTGAGCCTCAGGGCCTGGGAGGACTGGAGCTGGGCCCCTGTTCCCCACACTCCACCTCTGGTCACCTCTGCCATGTGGCCCATCCCCTACTGTCCTGCAGAGGGTGGGTATCTGTCAGCCTGCCTCAGGCCTTTCTAGCTCTGTCTCCCATGCCTCCTCTCCTGTCCCTGTGTTCCTTTGTCTGTCTCTACCCCAGATATCGTGTTTTTCGGTGAGAATCTTCCGCCGCGCTTCTTCTCCTGCATGCAGTCAGTAAGTGTCCACCCTGGGCTAGGCCCACTCGGGCCACCTGCTGGGCTGGAGGGGAGGCAGGGTACAAAGCCAGAGCAGTGGGGTCCAAGTCCTTCCTGGCTTCTCCCTGCAGGACTTCTCGAGGGTGGACCTCCTCCTCATCATGGGCACCTCCCTGCAGGTGCAGCCCTTCGCCTCCCTCATCAGCAAGTAGGTTGAGGGGGTAGAGCTGGGGGTCAGCTAGGAACAGGGCACGAGGGCAGATCTTCAATCCCAGCTCCCCATTCCCAGGGCACCGCTATCTACCCCACGCCTGCTCATCAACAAGGAAAAGACGGGCCAGGTGAGTCTGCCTCAACTTCCCTGTCCCTCTCCCTCTGCACTGGGGGCTGTTTCACCCTCTTCCTCAGGAGGGTGAGAGCGGTCTCTGTATCCTACCTGGAGAGCACCAGTGCTTTAGACTGGCCAGCTCAGGCTGGAGAATGTGGGAATCGGGTGCTGGGCCGGCCTGACTACAGGCCTCTGCACCACTCTGACTTCCTTTGAGCAAATGACAGAACCATACCTTGAAGCTGCTGAAGCCTGAGTGCTTCCTGGGACCCAGGAGACCAATCAGTACACAGCTGACTGGCAACTGAGACTACCCAGGCCTGACTCACCTCTCCAGGGGAGGCCTTAGTCCTGGGCAAGAGAGAAGATGCATCTGGAAGGGGTGTGGCCTGCCTGTGACACAGATTCCAGGGGTATAGTCTCTTCGTGTGTCACAGTGTTCAGGCATTACTATTCTAGTACCTTCTTACATATCAAAATCTGGGAGCAAGCCCTTCATAGGCAGTGGCCGATTGTTTATTTGAAGCACACACATCCTATGCTGCGTCTACCCGACATGTGGCTTGATACGGTGTGAACTCGGGAGACGTTCATGAGACAGGCTCTCATGTAGCCTTGGCCTCTCACTCTCACCAGGTGGTTACAGATGGCCTTGAACTTCTGGTCTTCCTGCCTCTTCCTTCCAAGTTCTGGGAGTACAGGCCTGTGCCCACACCTGGCTGTGTTATTTGTTTTGGAGGAGCTTTTTGTTGTCGTTTTGTTTTGTTTCAAGACAGGGTTTCTCTGTGGAACTCCCTCTGTAGACCAGGCTGGCCTTGAACTCAGAGATCCGCCTGTCTCTGCCTCCTGAGTGCTGGGGTTAAAGGCAAGGGCCACTACTGTCTAGCAAATGTCTAGAAATGTAAATATCACCAAGTCCCATCTCTAAGGAACTCATGTGTCTGGGTATTCACCACCAGCAACTGCTGACAATACAAAAGGAGGGGACGTCTCTAGTAGATAGAAGCCTCTGGGGGAAAAAAGCTCAAATAAAATGATGACACCCTCCAAATCAGATTCCGATTAAACGTCTGTGACAAATCTCAGTGGACAGGAAACACAGGGGACAGAAGAACACCGGAAGTGACACAAGAAGGATGGTGGCCTGTGTTTGCAGTCCATACTGGAGAGGCAAAGATTGGTGGGTCCCTGGGGCTCACTAGACTCCCAGTCTCACCAGTTGCTGTTCCAGGCCTATTGAGAAACCTTGTCTCAAAAAGAATATGTTTGGGCTGGGGAAATAACTCAGTGGCAGAGTGTTTGCCTGGCATACACAGAGCTATGGGTTCAAGCTTCAGCAGTGACAGAAAAAAATAATGGTTTTGGACAGGAGAGATTGCTCAGTGGTTAAGAACACATTCTGCTCATCCAGAAACCTAAGTACAGTTCCCAATACCCATGTTAGGTAGCTCCTAACTACCTTAAGCTCCAGTTCCTGGGATCTGACACCCTCTTCTATCCTCTGTGAGCACCTTACACAAAGGGCACACATACAGAGACACGCATGTATACTACATACACTTCAGAAATAAAAACAAGCCAGGGGTGGCGGTGCATGTCTTTAATCCCAGCACTCGGAAGGCAGAGGCAGGTGGATCTCTGAGTTAGAGGCCAGCCTGCTCTACAGAGTGAGTTCTAGGACAGCCAGAGCTACACAGAGAACCCCTGTCTGGATAATAAATATAAGACAGGTCTGGTGGCTCTGGGGGCTGTCCTGTCCCCACAGACATGCTCTTAGCTCTCCTGTCCCCACAGACAGATCCCTTCCTGGGCATGATGATGGGCTTGGGAGGTGGCATGGACTTTGACTCCAAGAAGGCTTACAGGTGAGGCCTGGGCACGGGGGGCGGAAACAGCTTGGGAAGGGCAGGCTGAGGTGGGAAAGAAGACAGAGGCGGAACAGACCTCAGCTCATTCTCTAACTCCTGCCCACACTGCAGGGATGTAGCCTGGCTAGGTGACTGTGATCAAGGCTGCCTGGCCCTTGCTGACCTCCTTGGATGGAAGGTGAGGAGCTAGGCCACCCCAGCCCATCCTGAGCCCAGCCCCATGAGGCTATACTATGGTAACCTTTGACTTCTCTGACCTTTGCCCCTGCAGAAGGAGCTGGAAGACCTTGTCCGGAGGGAGCATGCCAGCATAGATGCCCAGTCAGGGTCCCAGGCCCCCAACCCCAACACTACCACCTCCCCTAAGAAGTCCCCACCTCCAGCCAAGGAGGTGGCCAGGACCAAAGAGAAAGAGGAGCACCAGTGACCACCACCTCCGAAGCAGGACAGCAGGGTCCCAGCCGCATGGCCCTCGAATGTGCAGCTGGTGTGGGGCTCAGGAGATCCTTCATTCTCTTAACCACTTTCTTGAAACCAGGGTCCCCAACCCAATCCCAGAAAATTCTAATATTCCTGAGGGCTGAGGCCTGCACAGCCCATCTCTAACAGCCCACAGCCTCTAACCCCCGAGGGCAAGAAGCAACCTTCCCTAACTTCTAACTACTCCCAGAGATCAGGTTACCCCAAAACTCCTAACTGTGCCAGAACAAGGTATTTCTCTATTGTTCTCAGGGGACCTGTGGCTAAATCAAATTAACCTGCCCCACACGGGGGCTGGACTTCTTTAGTGAAATATGACTTCACCCAGGGGGTGGGGCCTGTGGGGTCTCTGCCTCCCACAGACAAAGTGGGTGCTGTCCCCCCTTTCCTAGAGACCCACCTGCCAGCCAGTGGGGGATGGGCAGGGGACCTTGCTTATTGGAAACAAACTAAAAACCAAAACAAACTAATCAAGCTGTGTGGCCTCTGCTTCTTTTCGTGGGTACCTGCGACAGCTGGGGGAGGGGAGGGGTGGATCCTAAAGACACCAACTGACCATCTCTGGCTCCAGGATCTTAGGACTGATAGTGGGTGGGGCCAAGAGGATGCCCCTGGAGAGGGTAGCCTGATGACTTTTCACCCTGGCTCTTAGCCTGCCAGAGGTCCACTCCAAAAGGGGAGCCCTTAAGGCTGATCCCCGGAAAGGGAGAGGAAGGCGATTTCAGATGCCCCCAGCCCCGCCTCTTCCCCTGCATGCTGGCTTCCTCTCTAGAGAACACTTTCACTTCCTGCTGCTCAGGCTCCCCTCGGAACAGGTAGGGCCCTAGGGACCCAGCATCTGGCTTTTGTACCCACAGCTGCCTCCATCCAACCCCTTTCAGCACCACTCATGTCTGGATCTCCTCCCTAGGGTCCTGGAGGGGAGGAGCACCCCCCCTTTCCTTGCTTATCCCTGAGGTGTGCCTGACACCTGCCCCCATGACACTTGAAGCCGCCAGTCAGCAGCTAATTGATTTAGATAGCTGTTAATTATCTAGCTTGCATACAACACCCTAACAGAAATGGAACCTCCAGAAAAGGGCAAGCCCACTTATCAGCCCTCCTCCCAGGCCAGTTACCTAAGCTGGCTTTGGCTAAATATTTCAGGTGGAAAGATGGGGGTTGGGGCGTATGGATAGATGATGGAAAGACACATTCCCTACTCCTCAGACTGCTGTGGGGGAACTATCTAGAAGGGCTAACCCCGAGTTGAGAATCATTTATAGGGTTTCCTTCTTGGTGAAGAAGTCAGGGTATAGTGTGGGCATGTTGGCACATGGGAAGTGGAGAAGGGATGGTCAAGAGTAAGAGGCTATGGATGTAGTGGGGAGGGCCTTGGACCTTCCACCAACGGAGTGCCTTATCCTCTCTTAGGATTGGAGGGGGAGGGTGTGTGGAGGGAATGGGAGGAGGGGAGGGAGTGGGAATTTGGATTGTTATTTTTTAAAAAAATCTAATTTAAAAAAAGAGTAAGAGGCTAGCCTCTTAGTTACTAAAATACACAGCAAGTATGAGACAAGCCTGGGCTACACAAGGCCCTGTCTCAAAAAGAAGAAAGAAAAATTAAGGTTGGGCCAGTCAATGGTGGCACATGCCTCTAATCCCAGTACTCGGGAGCCAGAGGCAAGTGGATCTCTGTGAATCTGAGGCCAGCTTGGTCTACAGAGCTAGCTCTAGACAGCCAGGACTGTTACACAGAGAAATTCTGTCTTGAAAAACAAAACAACAAACAAACAGAGAAAGAATGACTCTTGGCATAGTTGGGAACATCTGAGATCCATTTTGATCAGGCAAGATCTCTGAGCCAGATATAATAAAATTAAAATATTAGCCTTTGCTCTAGCTGGAGCAGCCTGGAGTCTTGTCTTCCTCCATGCCAGAGGCCAGAGCATGGCTCACTGGTGCCTGGCAGCATGAGGATTGCCCAGTCAGAGGACATGGTGTCTGCAACCCCTACTGAGGGGCACAGGTGAGGCTACCCCTGCTCCCAGCTCCATCTTTGACCTTTTGTCCCTGGGCTATCCCCTGCCTCTTGGACCCCACACCAATGGCCAACTTCTACTATGACCCTTGACCTCCTGGAACCTGTACATCCCAGGCTGGCTTGGCCACTAACAGATGGACCTGGCAAGAGCCCACTAGGGGTCCTCAGTACCCCAGAGCCACTTCTCCGACTGCAGAGGACACAAAGGGTGTGGCAGGTCCCAGAGTTGGATGCTCAGCATGCCAAGGCTTTTCTGGAGCTGTGGCCACTGGGGGTGAGTACTCACTGCTGGGGATCACTTCTGACCTTACCTGTGTAAACTTGCATCAGGTGGGTGACCAACACATTGCAAACTGGGCTAACCCAAAACTTAGGAATTTGTTTTGGGCAAAGGTTTATGTAGCCCAGGCTTTTCCCCAACTCACTATACAGCACTAGCTGACCTTGAATTTCTGATTCTCTTCACTTCCCATCCCGAGTACTAAGATTGTGTGTGTGTGTGAGAGAGAGAGAGAGAAAGAGAGAGAGAGAGAGAGAGAGAGAGAGAGAGAGAGAGAGAGAGAGAGACCATATGCAGTGCTGGGGATTTAACCCAACATTTCATGCATTCAAGGCAGCCACTCTACCAACTGATTTTAATCTCCTGTCTTGTTCTATAATCTTAAAAAAAAAAAAAAGATCATCTGGGAGTTCTAGAGTAGAACCAAGCCAGCACTGAGGACTTCTATGTCACTATGTAACCAGATTATCCTTGAACCCACCACCCCCTGCCTCCAAGCTCAGATGTCAATGGTTACTTCCTATAGCTCAGCGTACTAACACCTTGAACAAGACATTTCACAGGTGGTACAGGCCTAGTGGTACATGCCTGTCATCTTATTAAGAAGTCTGTTGTAAGAGGATTAGGAGTTCAAAGCTAGTTTTGGCTATTTAGTGAGTTCAAAGCCAGCCTGGGCTACATTGAAACCTTGTCAAAATATAAACAAGCAAACAAACAAACAAATAAATAAATCTTCAGGGAATATAGGATAAATTTGAAGAGGATGTCTAGCAGGGTTTGGCAGACCACAGCTACCCCTCTTATAATGGTAAAAATGACTGTCAGATATATATAGAGAGGTAAAAGTCCACAAACAAATGAAACAAACAACAAAAATCAAAGCTCTCCAGGAAAAATCCCATGACAGATGTTTATTAGTGAACCAAACAGCGGATGGACAGTAACCCATCCTATTGGCTAGTTCTAGTCCTGGACCCACCCACTAGGGTCCCATCCTCAGGAACTAGGAATAAAGAGAGGGTTGCCCTAAAACAGGCAGTGGTTCTCAACCTGTGGGTTCTTCAGGAGGACACATATCAGATATCCTGAAAATCAGATGTTTATATCACAGTTCATAATTGTAGCAATGAAAATAATTTTATGGTTGGGGTCACCACAACATGAGGAGCTGTATTAAAAGGGTCCCAGCATGAGGAAGGCTGAGAAGCACGGCCTTGAAGGGACGTGTCACCAAGCAGACAAAAACATCTGCAGCCAGACAGTGGTGGCGCAAGCCTTTAATCCCAGTAGTCAGGAGGCAGAAGCAGGCGGATCCCTGTGAGTTTGAGGCCAGCCTGGTCTACAAGAGCTAGTTCCAGGATAGGCTTGATAGCTACAGCGAAACCCTGTCTCAAAACCCACCCCCAAAAAAAAGAAAAAGAAAGAAAAAAGAAAAGAAACATTTGCACATACCTGCCCCACGCTGATTCTTGCCCTTGCCCCTCCTCTCTAGAGTTTCCTGGTCATAGGACACGATCCTAGGCAGGTCCTGATGCTGAAGACAGGACCTTTATCAGGAGACGTCAACACCTATCAAATTCACAAGCTGTCTGGAGGTGAGGTACCTATCTGAGGTTTCCAGCCCACACTGCAAATGGATCAGGAGCTGTAAACTTTGATCCCCAATATCTCTTGACTTTCTGCATACCATCTGCATCCATCACTTAGGCTGAGCTGACCCATCACTTCTTGCCAAGACCACTGGCAAGAAGCCTTCTCTCCGGTGCCTTGGTGGCTACCCTTTCCTTACAATCCATGTTGAGCACAGCAAACAGATTTTCTCACACGTAGATTACATGTTGTCCTTCCCTTCCCCAACCCCCGGAGAGACTTGGTAACATCCTCGAATATAAAGTTAGGTGGCATCCGCGAGCCACAGTGCCATGTGCCTCAGCTTGCCCTTACTTCTGGCCTTCACTACTGCTCAGACATGGGGTTCTCTTCTCTGCCCTTGCTAACCCAGCAGCAGCGTGTTGCTCTTGGTCTTCCTGCCTGAGTGACCTTCCTTCAGGCTGGCTGACTTAGTCTTCAGCCTTGAGAGCCTCCATAAAGAGGTATCAAGAACGCAAGGTCTGGGACTAGAGAGATGGCATCATGGTTAAGAGGACCAGCTGCTCTTCTGGAGGTCCTCAGCTGGAGTCCCAGCACTCATGTCTGATGGCTCAAACCCACCTGTAACTCCAGTCCCAGGGCATCCAGTGCCAGTGGGCACTGCATGTGTGTAGTACATGTGCATGCAAAACACCCACACATAGAAATGAATTTTAAAATAGAAAGTAAAATTTTTTTTAAAAAAGTTGAAGTCTAGCCTGGGCTACATATAAAAGTCAAAGATGTCTTGGGTTCTATAGCAAGACCCCGTCTCAAAAAGAACAAGAACAAAAGAAAGAAATGTAAGCCTGGCATGATGACTCAGGACTATAATCTCAGGCAGAAAGATTGCTTACAAAGTTTTGAGGCCATCCTGGTCTATCTAGTGAGTTCTAGGCCAGCCAAGGTACAGTGAGACCCTGCTAGCAGAACAGAAAATACTGAAGATATTTTTGATGACTTCTATTTGATATAAGAACTGGGATTCAAACATCAAGAGAGGAAATGATGTCACCTCTCAGAGATGGAAACCTCCCTTCTCTGAGAGAGGAGTATAGGAATAGAGAGATCCCCTACCAAGAGGTAGGGGGTGGGAGAGGGGTGGGGGGAGCCTGGGCCAGAAGGGCAGAGTGGAGGTGGCCTAGTCACTCCATGACTTTTCTTTTCCATCCCCTTACCAGGTGTGTCCCTGGAATCCTCCAACCTCTGCATGCCAGACTGTCCCCATCTCTTGGCCTTCCTGTCAGCCAGCAGGTACAGGTCCCCTGTCACAGTAGCAGTGGGGACCCTTCCCTGAGATACCCCATCCATACTGAGGGTTTTTTTTTATCCTCAGGGATGTTTTGCCAAGGACACTGCTCTTGCCCACTCCAGATGTAGGGACTGGGGACAAGGACTCAGGTGAGGCACGCTGCTCCCGGGGAAGGAGGGGACATCAACTTGCTGGTCTCTTAGGTCCAAAGAGACTGGATATAAATTAGGACCAGATAACTGGGTTTGAGAGAAAGTGAAGCTGGGCTTGGGTTAAGTATGAAAAGAAACTGGTGGGCCCCGTAGGGGTGATACACGCCTTTAATCCCAGCACTTGGGAGGCGGAGGCATGTGGGTCTCTGAGTCTGAGGCCAGCCTGGTCTATGGAGCAAGTTCCAGGACAGGCCCGAAACCCTGTCTCAAAGAAACAAACAGGAAGAGGAGGAGAAAGCAGCTAAAGCAGCTGCAGCAGCTGTGGCAGTAGGGGGATGAGACCTGAGCTGGAGGCCCTGGGAGCTGGGACTGAATTCTTGGTCCTGAATGAGGAACGTTGGGGCTGAAGCCTCCTGGCTGCCCCCTGCAAACCTGGGACACCTTGTCTTTTCTGTTGGCCTTCAGATCCTCTGCGACTTGGCTGCATCCAGGTCAGCACCTCGGGGAGGGTGCTGTCTGTAGTGAACCAGCTCTACCTGGAGACGCATGGAGGCTGGGGCGCAGAGCAGACTCCACAGCAGACAGAGCCAGAAACTGACCAGAAATACAGTCTAGGTTAGCTGGCGGGGCCCGCGTACCCTGAGGGATGAGGGAATGAATGCCAGTGATGTAAGAGACCCGACCTGCTTCTCATATCCAGCCCCTAGGAAGCCCACCCCACATCGCGTCTCCTGGGTGGAAGAGCCACTGAAACCGGAAGTGCATCATCCTGGACCAGAAGTTCATCACCTTGAACCTGAAGTGTCCCTTCCTGGAGCAGATATACACTCGCTTAGGCCTGCTCTAGATAGTGTGGTGGAGGAGAAGGAGGAAGTGAACTGCAAAGATGAAGAGGAAGGTCGCGAGGACCTGCTCACTGCCCACATCTGCGGTCTGGCCAGGGCCCGGAGCAGCTATGTAGCCAAGCAGTACCGATACCTTCGGGCACGCCTCACATCAAATTCTGGAAATCCTTACAGGCCTGGGGATCCGGCCACGGAGCTGCTTCAGGATGTACGCCAGCTCCTCACTGATCTCCAGAATTACCTGGCAAAGGATCCCGACGTCAGAGCTGTCTTTGGGAATAGGGAACCTAGGGTCCCTCAGGACGAGGATCTTGGTAATGAGAATTAGAGGGAAACTTCCCAAGGGTTTGGAGAGGTCATGACTCGGTTCCGTATGTGTTCACATCCAACCTCTCACTCCCCATGGGCAAGCACACTCTTATTTCTTATAGCTACTGCATCGTAGCTCCACCCAACACGTGCATTGCCAGTTAGACTCTCCCACCTTTGGAGCCTTTACACCCCCCACGCTCCCACCCCCGTCTACACTTGTAGATGTCCTGGAGCAGGAGACAGGGTGATTAGTGATCAGGACGGCACTGTCCTCACATGCCACACGCCCCGCAGGCCCCGCTGTGGAAGTAGCCCTGTGTCGGGCGGTTCTGGAGCCCCTGAAGCCGGCCCTGTGGACCAAACTCCGAACCCTCAGAGCCCAGGAACTGCGGCTACTGCGCCGGCGCCAAACAGCCTTGAGGGCGGGGGCGGGGCCCGAGGGACAGAGCCCTGTCCCAGCCTTACGGAGCCAGATCCACGCGCGCCTCGCTCATCTGCACGCCGCGTGCGCCCCGCGCCGCAAGGTGGCACTGCTGCTGGCGGTGTGCAGCGATGTCTACGCGGGCCTGGCCGGTGGCGAGAATCAAGGTAAAGAACCTCTGAACATTAGAGTGGGTACCCATATCCAAGGGAAGGGTAGCCCGTTCTGGTGGCAGGTGCCCACTCAGGCCTGGGAACCCGAAGCACAGTGTGTGTATGTACCCCTGCAAACACTCACGACCTGTCCTCGCTCTTTCTTAGAACCCCTAGGGGCCGACGCCTTTTTGCCAGCCCTGACCGAGGAGCTGATCTGGAGTCCACACATAGGGGAGACGCAGCTGGATGTGGAGTTTCTTATGGAGCTTTTGGATCCAGAGGAACTGCGGGGAGAAGGTGAGCTCCCACCTTCAGGGTGTCCAGATACTGAGAAGGGGGCACCCTCGGCGAGCCCCCAGCTTCCTGTGCCTCAGAAGGGGTGACAGGCAGTAGGGAGGAGCCCAGAGAGCCATAATGATCTCCCCTTCTCTTCCCCAGCTGGCTATTATCTTACTACGTGGTTTGGGGCTCTCTATCACATTGCTCACTACCAGCCAGACGCTGGCCGTGCACCCCAGGATCTCAGCTCCGAGGCTCGAGCCTCCCTGCGCCAGTGGCACCGGAGGCGGACACTGCACCAGCAAGCCCAGCCCACAGCCCAGGTGACCGACCACCTGTGTGGGATCCAAGTCAAAGGGAGGGTGAGATCTGTTGCCCCTCTGACACAGCATCCCATCTCTCCCACAGGCTGGCCTGCCCTTTGAGGAGCCATGGGCAATAGGGGACCAATGATGGTTGGCGTCCTCCAACCTGGGCCTTTTTTTGGCCCACTCCCTGCTAAGCGAAATGCTGGAGGCCTCTGGGACAGCGCGGAGGGTGGGGCAGGAAAAGGGACATGCCTTTTGCACTGGCTGTTCCCACTTAATATCAGCCCTTCTCTGAAATCCACAGCACTCCTCCCTCCCTTCCTTCCCCTCCTGGTCTGCTCCGATGTTACCTCAATGAGGCTCTCCCCAGCAAATACAAACCCCCAAACAGTACTAAAACTACAACCCCTCCCCTGACGCTCTTTGGGACAGGCAGAATAAAGGCACAGTCTCCCAAAGATATCCACGGTGGATCCTATCTGTGACTACGGCACTTCACCTGGTCAAGAGAGCTTTACAAAAGCTTTATGGTTGGGCTGGAGAGATGGCTCAGCGGTTAAGAGCACTACCTGTTCTTCCAAAGGTCCTGAGTTCAATTCCCAGCAACCACATCTGTAATGAGATCTAGTGCCCACTTCTGGCCTGCAGGCATATATGCAGACAGAATACTGTATACATAATACATAAATAAATCTTAAAAAAAAGCTTTATGGCATGTCTGGACCTGAGGTGGGAGCTTATTCTGGATTCTTCTGGACCCTACGTAGTTAAGAGGGGCGCAGAGGTGTGGGGATGCCATGGGCTGGAGAATGGGGTGGGAGAATTACTTGAACACAAGATTGTGAGGACACTGTGGCATTGAAACATATCAGCTGTTCAGGACAGTGGCACTGGAACATAGACTTCAGGAAACAATGGGATTGGCTTCCCATCTGCCTTGAAAACATGGCTGCCCTAATCTCTGTGATCTATCGATATTACCTTATTTGCCAAAAGTGTGTTGTGCAGCCATTATGTTGTTGTTGTTATTATTATTATAGTGTTTTGTTTTTCCAAGATAGGTTTTCTCTGTGTAGCCCTGGCTGTCCACCTGCCTCTGCCTTCTGAGTACTGGAATAAAAAGGCATACGCCACCACCACAGGCTTGTGCAGCCATTATTACAGATGGTAATAGGCACAATGTCCTGGGGATTGTCTCTGTGGCTCCAGGAGCACTCACATAATACAGGTAATAGGAGAGTTGATAGGAACAAGAGAAAGATGTGAGGACATCAAAAAGATATTTAAAATCCTGGCTTTGGAGACAGAGTAATGAGACAAGCCACAAAATGCAGAAGCCCCCAGACTCTGGGCAACACCCGTAAACGCTTCTCCCCTTTCTAGAGCTCCAGAAGTCAGGTGGCCCTGCTGACACCCTGGTTTCTGGCTGAATGGTGATATCAGAACTCTGACCCCCAGAACTATGAGCAAACAAACTCCTGCTGTTTTAAGACACCAAGGTGAAAATAATACATTTTTAAAATGTATTTCCTGGGAATGGTGATGCAGGCCTGTAATCCCACCACTTGAGAATGAGAAGTAGGAGGATCAGGAGATTGAGGTCAGCCTGGGATACCCGAGGCCCTGTGGGACTCAGGACTCAGTAATAGTGGTTTTTTTTTTTTTTGTTGTTGTTTTTTGTTTTTTCAAGACAGGGTTTCTCTGTGGCTTTGGAGCCTGTCTTGGAACTAGCTCTTGTAGACCAGGCTGGGTTGTGGTTTTTTTTTTGTTGTTGTTG
>PVIU01005434.1:0-47674 GCA_004026605.1 Ondatra zibethicus | reverse complement strand
GAGATCCGCCTGCCTCTGCCTCCTGAGTGCTGGGATTAAAGGCGTGAGCCACCACTGTCCGGCTGTTTTTTTGTTTTTTCAAGACAGGGTTTTTCTGTAGCTTTGGAGCCTGTCCTGGAACTAGTTCTTGTAGACCAGGTTGGCCTTGAACTCACAGAGATCTGCTTGCCTCTGCCTCCACCACCCGGTAGGAATAGTGTTCTTACCTAGAATTCCCAGTGAAGGGCTCCAGGTGTGGCTCAGCAGAACGGTGCTTCCCTAAGACGCCGTCACTCTGAGGGTAGGGCATGGCCTCGTGGTAACATGTTTGTCTTGTGTGTTTGAGGCTCTAGGTTTTATCGCCAGCAGCACACACACACACATACACAATGTGAGGGCCGGGGAGACATCTCAGCAGTTAAGAGCACTGACTGCTCTTCCAGAGAACCAGGATTCAATTCCTAGCACCTATATGGCAGCCCCAAACCATCTTTAACTCCAGTTCTAGGGGATCTAAGACCCTTTTCTGGCTCCACTAGGCATACATGTGGTACACAGACACACATGCAGGCAAAACACCCATACACATAAAAATTTTAACTCTTTAAAATATAAGGGAAACCCTCATACTTTGGGGAATGTGCATATAATTTGGTAAACATATCTGTGTGTTTCCCTGAGTTATGTGAACCTTTCTAACCAATTAATTAACACCAGGGAGAGCCCACAGGAACTGGGAAGCCCATTGGCCAGTTGTAGAGTTTATAACCTGCAACTCAAGATTGGTCCTGAAGCAGTAGAGCTAGGTGCTATCCTGCAGAACCAAGCCTGTTACCTGTGAGATCTGAAGCTATCTCTGGGTCAGAATGGGGTTAAATCATAGGACACCCATCTTTACTGGCTGTAGAATTTCTTGATGGATGTGTGGGAAACCGCCACACACCTGGTGTCAGAAGTGTGTGGATTGTGTGGGCATGGGAAACATATGGTTCTTAGATCTGACACAGAAATGGGATGCAATCATGCAGACAGATTGGACAACGAGCTACGAAATATGGTAGCAGAAGAAAAGGCGGCCAGAGAAATCAACTGGCCTGCATATCCATCCCTGACTGCTGTGATAACACACCATTACCAAAAGCAGCTTGAGGAAGAGTTTATTTTGGTTGAAGTTTCTAGAAGGGTCCAGAATGGCGGGGGAGGCATGGCATCAGGCAGCCAGAGAAGGAAGCTGGAGATCACATCTTCAATCACCCACCAAAAGCACAGAGAACTGGAAGTAGGGGTCAGGCTGTAAAGCCTCAAGTCCTTCCCCCAACACAAGGCTCTGCCTTCTAAAGGGCCCAAAACCTCCCCCAACAGTGCCACCCACCGGGGCCCCCTGTTCAAATACCGGGGCCTATGGGGGACATTTCTCATTCAAACCACCATGACATCAGTATTTAAAACTTCTGAAGATGCATGCCTATCATCCACTGCAGCATTTTGAAAGCTGAGGCAGGAGGATTCCCCAAAGTTCTAAGCTAGCCTGGGCTACATAGTAAGACCACGTCTCCAAAACTGAACTAGACTGGGGAGGTGGATAAAGAGCTTGTTGTGCATGAGGACCTGAGTTCAGGTCCTTGGTATGGCAACAGGTGCCCGTAACATCTGGGCAGAGGTGGAGACAGACAGATGTTGGGGGTGGGAGCTGTCACTGGCCTGCCATCTAGCCAAAACAGCAAGCTTCAGGTTCAGTGAGAGACCCTGTCTTAAAACACAGTGTGGGGGCCTGGGGAGGTGGCTCAGTGGTTAAGAGGATGGGCTGCTCTTTCAGAGGACCTAGGTCAATTCCCAGCATCTACACCGCAGCTCCCAAACATCTGTAACTCCAGCTCCAGGGGATCTGACACCCTCACACAGACATACATGCAGGCAAAGCATCAATGCACATAAAATAGAAAGACAATGTGGATGCTAGAGAGATGGGCAGTAGTTAAGAGCATTCTGCTATTCTTGCAGACCCAGGTTCAATTCCCAACACCGACACAGCAACTCACAACCTTCTGTAAGTCCAGTTCCAGGGCATCCAATGCCCTCTTCTGACCTCCATGGGCATCAGGCATACATGAGGTGCACATTTATACATGCAAGCAAAATACTCTCACGTAAAATAATTAAATGTGGTGCTGGCAAAAAAAAAAAGTGGATAAAGGTATTCGCCGCCACACCTGACTTGAGTGTAAAGCCCGGAGAGCCCATGTGGTAGAAGGAGAGAATCAACTCCTGGTCCTCTTACCTTCACACCTGTGCCCACACGTTAGGCCAGCAGGCAAATGTCCATAAACACACACACAGATATAAATAAAATAATGTAGAGAAACTACTGAAGAGCATTTCAGTGTCAACCTGCACTATACACTCGTGCACACAGACATATATATACTGGAGAGAGACAGAGACAGCACACTATAAACGGAAATGGTGCCAGGTGGTGGTGGCGCACGCCTTTAATCCCAGCACTTGGGAGGCAGAGGCAGATGGGTCTCAGTGAGTTCAAGACCAGCCTGGTCTACAGCACAGGCCAGCCAGGGCTACACAGAGAACCCCTGTCTTTTTATTTTATTTTATTTTTTTAGATTTATTTATTATGTACACAGTGTTCAGCCTCCATGTATGCCTGCAGGCCAGAAGAGGGCACCAGATCTCATTACAGATAGATGGTTGTGAGCCACCATGTGGTTGCTGGGAACTGAACCGGAAGAGCAGTCAGTGCTCTTAACCTCTGAGCCATCTCTCCAGCTCCATGAAACCCTGTCTTGAAAAACAAAAACAAACAAAACAAGAATGGACATGGTATACAAACCTGTAATCCCAGACCTTGAAAGGCTGAGGCAGAGAGCCAGTTTGGAGTTACATAGTAAAACCCTAATTCAATAATCAAAACAAACAAACAAACTAACAAAAAATGTGTGTTTATGTTTTTGTCCACCATTCCTGAATCGTGACCCTGACTTATTTCCTGGAGTAGTAGGTTACAATGATACTATAGAAACTGAGAATAATAAATTGACATTACAAGGATTTACTAATAAACTTGCTTAGGAAATTCTAGGTTGTACAAGGTCGGATTCACTTACAGCTGTGCTGTCTCGAATATGATAAGATAGTGGACTAACCTGACTTGTCAAACTGTGGGGATAATGTTGGACCTTGAACATAATTATAGTTTAGGCTTGCTGAGAATGTTTCTGTTGAGATTTGTCCACTAAGATTGCTGCCTATTCGGCTCTATTCCCATATCAAAGACCATGCCTCTACCTGGTGGTTCAAAGGGATAGCTATGGCCAGCAGCCACTCTTGAGTTCTAGTCTGCCATTAAGTCCTGGTTCTCTTATCGGGATGAGGTAATTCTGCCAGGCAGTGCCCCGGGTAACGCCAACGCACAAGGAACCCTACTAGTATATTTCAGAAGTAATTGTGACCATAACTTTGCTATGTAAATCTCTCAATTGCTGAAAATGGTCAGGTTTATAGTCTCTTGTCTCTGTTTAATTGCTGGGCGTAACTTGGAGATGTACAGATGTGTATGTGGGATGTTAAAACCTAAATCCTGTGTAATTCTTTACTAACATCCGTTTATGACTGACTTGAGACTTTTTTGTTTTGTTTTTTGAGACAGGGTTTCACTGTAGCTTTGGAGCCTGTCCTGGAACTAGCTTTTGTAGACCAGGCTGGCCTCGAACTCACAGAGATCCGCCTGCCTCTGCCTCCCGAGTGCTGGGATTAAAGATGTGCAGCACCACTGCCTGGCTGGTTTGAGACTATTAAAGAGATTTTTTTCCTTATTCCCCCCCAAGTGTTTGGAGTAAATTCTCACTGTGGGAGACTTAACCTGGTGCTTCAACAAGACCCTGCATCCCTGTACATCCTGTCTACATCCTGTCCCTTGCCCTGTAGGAAGGAATGCTGAGGGCAACCCGGAAGAAACTGAACCAACAGGTTTTTCGTTGTTTCCCCACCCAATCTGCTAGCAATCCTGCCTGTGCAGTCTTCATAAAACCTCAAAGGACTGAACTGGGAGAGTCCACTTGCTTGGCAAGTACCTTGTACAAGGTTCAATCACCAGGAAAACACACACACACACACACACACACACACACACCCCAATAGTCAAATATACCACACACAGAGTGTGGAAGTTACAGGATCTGTCCCTAGAGCTTGTTTTGAGTCCCATCAGTTGCTTAGCAATCTTAACAAGGCTGGGAGGCAGTGGTAGTGTACTGGATAGCTTTAACTGTCAATTCGACAGGGCCAAGAGTCCCCTGAGAAGGTAGTCTCAACTGAGAAACTACCCAGATCAGATTAGTCTGTGGGCATGACTACGGGGATTATCTTGTCAAGAGGGCACCATTCCCTAGGCTGAAGGTTCAGGGCTATATAAGAAAGCTACCTAAACAGGGCAGTGGTGGTGCATGCCTTTTATCCCAGCACTTGAGAGGCAGAGGCAAGAGGATCTCTGTATGTTTGAGGCCAGCCTGGTCTACAGAGTGAGTTCCAGGACAGCCACGGCTACACAGAGAAACCCTGTCTCTAAAACATAAAACAAAACAAAACAAAAAATAATAATAAAAAAGAAAGAAGGACAGAAAAAAAAGAAAGCTAGCTAAGCATAAGCCCAAAGGAGCCAGCTGGCAGTACTCTTCCACCGTTTCTGCCTGAGTTCCTGCCCTGACTGCCTTCGTGATGGACTATGACCTGGTGAAATGAACCCTTTCTGCCCACTTGCTTTACTGCAGTGTTTTATTGCAGCAACAGAAAGGAAAAGAGAACAGATGGGACTCCTGATGTTTAGCCTGTGCTCACCATTTCTGTATCACTGCAGCTGAAATACCCAGCAGGTATAGCTCAAAGAAGGGAAGGTGGATCTGGACTCAGGATTGCAGGATGGTCCACCCCATCATGGCCAGAAGGCTTAGAGGAGGTCCAAGTGTGTAGTGGAGGCTGTTCACACGTCATGGGCCATGGAACAGGCAGCAACATAGGAACCGAGGGCAAAGTCTGACTTTCAGAGGCTGGCCCCCAGTGACCTTCTTCCCTCAGGTAAACCTCAGCTTCCACAGCCTCCCCAAGTAGCCTCTGCCAGCCAGAGAACAAGGGCTGCATGACAGTAACTAGTAGGGGACATTGGTCAGCAGAGTAGAAAGGAGCTCAGTTCTGCATGACTAAGGAGCCAGGCAGTGTTGGTTCAAGCTTAGAAAGTCTGACCTCAAGTCACTTTTTTTTTTTTTGAGACAGGGTTTCTCTGTAGCTTTGGAGTCTGTCCTGGAACTAGCTCTGTAGACCAGGCTGGCCTCGAACTCACAGAGATCTGCCTGTCTCTTCCTCTCGAGTGCTGGGATTAAAGGCGAGCGCCACCAATGCCCGGCCTCAAGTCACTTTTTTAAGGCAAATTTAAGCACAGCACAATCTGGTGAAATCGTCTCTCATGACAATAACTCAATCCCGCGTGTATAATAAAGCTTAAAATGTGATCACATTGAAATCCTTTGTAAAGTACATGTGACATCTTCCAGAAAGATGGGGTCATTATACTGACTATATGTGACATCATAAAGATGGGTTCTACAGATTAACGAGCTTATGATAAGGGTCTAGGGGTAGGATTGGGTGTGGTCTCAGCCACAGAGATCAGATAGCGCAGGGGTCACCAGGCTATTCACCACATCTGTCCCCAGTCTTCTGGGCTGAAAAAGAAAGCCTCTCCCTTTGAAGTGACAGTGTGTGTTTGCTATTGCTGATTACCCTAGTACTGCTCCGTGCCTCCCGCATACATGCACACGCTCATGTAGATTTATATTTACACTTTTAAATAAAAAATTACTTTAGGTGGATGACTCTTTTGTCTTCGTGCGTGTCTGTGTACCATTTGTGTGCCTGGTTCCCACAGAGGCCATAAAAGGGTGTTGGATTCTCTGGAACTAGAGTTACAGATGGTTGTGGGTCCTAGGAATGGAGCAGCCAGTGCTCTCAATTGCTGAGCCATCTCCCTAGCCTTTATTATTTTTTTTTCTAAAGACCAGGTCTTTATAACTTCAAATCTACCATTGAAGAAAAAAAAAAAAAAAAAAAAAAGACCAGGTCTCACTATGTAGCCCAGGGTTACCTGGGACTCAAGATTCTCCTACCTCCTCCACTTCTTCAGTGCTGGAATTATATATAGATACACCACCACAGATGTCTCTTTCTCATGATTTAGTTTGAATCCCCCGGTTCGAGATTTGACCAGTGGAAATGTCTTTCAGGTATGCTCATATGTTGATCGGATGCTTTCTCAACTTCTATGTTTTCTGGTTCAACAAGATATTTCAGGCAATATAATCTTAGGGGGTCCTGGGGTTACATGCTGTCCACTGTGGAGCAGTGTCCTTCCACAACACATGACTAAACTTACCCAGCCCCCAAAGAGCTCAGGTCCTGGACAGGGGTCAGAAGTTAACAAAGGGCTCCACATGGAAGGAAATAAATGTTTGGTGTGTTAGTTACTTGTCATTGCTGTGACCAAATGCCTTTACAGAAAGTAATTTAAAGGGGGAAGGGCTTCTGCGGCCAGTTTGAGGGGAAGGCCTGGCAGCAGGGGCAGAAGGCTGACTAGTCCCCTCGCATCACCAAGCAGGAAGCAGAGCCATGAAGGCTTTCTTTGTGTTCAGCAGCTTTCTCCTTCTGATGAAGTCTGAGACCCCTGGCCATGGAATGGTGCCACCAAAAATTAAAGTGGTTTTTCCCACCTTAATTAACCTAATTTGAAAGATCCCTTCCAGGCACATCCAGAAGCTAACCTGATGTAGGTAACTGGAGAACCAGCCTGCCTCCATTATAGGCTTAAAAGACATCTTATAGTAAAGACAAACCAGGTTCATTCCTGTTTATGATTAAACCTCTGTTCCTCAAAGACTGGGCTATGCCCCACCTGTAACCTTAACTACAAATGTTCTGTACTGCCTGCTCCAGGAATGGCAGCCATGCCTGTGTTTCAAGAGTTGTTGATAACCATCTTGCAACTGTACTTTTGTTTCAAAAGGTTATATGACCACCTGTTGTTATGACTACCTTGTTGTGCCCACCTTGCAACCATGTCTTTGTTTCAGGATGCTGGTAGGACTAACTTGTTAGGGTGTTCTGCTTCTTTAACTCCATCTATTTTGTTCACCAAAGTCCCCAAACCCCCAACCCCTGAGCTATAAAAGCCTTGTCTTTCTTACATCCAAGGCTGACCTTTCAAACCCCACCTTAGGGGGAGGTAGTCAGTGTCCATGAATAAAAAGTTTGCTTTAATTAATTACTTGCTTTAATTAGTTTGGCCATGATGATTTAGGCCAGTGGTCTTTTTCCTCCCGTCTTTGGGATGAACATAATCCCTTAAGACATGCCAGAGTTTGTCTCCTGGGAGATTCTAGATCCAGTCAAGTTGACAATATTAATGTCATAGTAGGTGAGCAGGGAACTGTAATACCTTCAGGCTAGCTGTGCTGGGAAGGCTGTGGCCTCCATAGAGCACAGCTGCTTCAACTGTAGGTTTTTTTCCTTTTCTTTTTTAAATATTTATTTATTTATTATGAATACTATTCCCGCAGGCCAGAAGAAGGCACCAGACCTCATTACAGATGATTGTGAGCCACCATGTGGTTGCTGGGAATTGAACTCAGGACCTTTGGAAGAGCAGGCAGTGCTCTTAACCACTGAGCCATCTCTCCAGCCCTCAACTGTGGGTTTGAACCCCATATTGGGGTTGCATAACGGAATGTGGGGTTGGGGGAAAAAGTTGGCAACAATAAAGTTTCTAAACATGCTGTGGCTGCAACTTCCTTTCTTTCTTTTTGGTTTTCTGAGGCAGGTTCTCTGCCTCCCTGGCCAACTTGGAATTCATTATATAGACCAGGGCTTTGGACAGAGATTAGCCTGCCTCTGCATCCTGAATGCTGGGATTAAGGTGTGCACCACCATGCTTGTCATGGGCACATTTACCTAGAGTTAGAGAAAGAAAAGTTTTCTATGGAACATCAGGCACGGTTGCTAGTGCCTGTAATCTCAGCACTGGAGGAGGCAAGGTCAGGATTGATACGAGGTGAGGTCCAGCCAGGGCTATCCATAAGACCTGTCACAAGCACCTAGAACTAGTTCCCGGGATTCAAGACCTTCTGGACTCTGAGGGCAGCTCCACGAATGTGCTGCACATAAAACATGCAGCTACATATACACACAGCACATAATGAATAAATAAATAAAAATGTAAAATAAAAAAGATGGAAAAATTGGGGGTAAAAAGGAATCACAAGAAGTCCCAACCTACAGACCAATTGGGTGTTTTACCCAAAGGCTTTGTGGAAATAACCAGGGAAGTTGGACATGGCGGTGAACGCCTCCAATACCAGCACTGGGGAGGCAGAGGCAGGGAAACCTCTGTGAGTTCCAGGCCAGCCTGGTCTACATAGTGAGTCCCATGACAGTCAGAGGTATGGAGCCTAGCTTGAAATAAAAAAAAAAACAAAACAACAAACAAACAAACAAACAAGAGCACTGACTGCTAGCCTGGAGGACCCAGGTTTGATTTCCAGCACCCACTATGGCAGCTCACAACTGTGTTTAATTCCAGTTCCAGGGGACCTAGTCAATGACCCTTTCTGGCCTCTGTGGGCACTATGCACCCATATGGTGCACAGACATGCAGGCAAAACACCTATATACATAAAAATAATTTTTAAAAAATCAACAGGGAAGCTGAGCATGGCTTTTACTCTCATAATTCAGGAGGCAAAGGCAGTAAGTTCAAAACCAGCCTGTCTGCATAGAGAATTCTGTCAGCTTGAATTCTAATGCACCTTGACATAGAGTTTGGGGAGCACATAAGCATCAAAGACACTTGCTTCGGATATGTCCGTGACGGCAGTGGCCTCTACAGTGTTCCAATGACGAACTTCTTAATGGCCTTGTCCTTGGGCATGCAGTGGGCACAGTTGGTACAGCGAATTGGCTGCACATGGCCGTGGCCCTTTTTGGAGCAACTGTTGTTTCTCCTTTTTTTGGTCATCTTTGAGCCAAGTCCCGAAAGCGCTATTACTTTTATTTTTAGTGTGTGTACATGATGTGTGTGGATGGAGTTTGAGTGCCATGGTACATGTGTGGCAGTCAGGGGACAACTGGGTTCTGGGGATTGAATTTAGGTCATTGGGCTTGTGCCCCAAAGCAGTTTTACTTATCTGTCTAGTCAGACTGCTTGCTGGCTGTACTACTTTTATTGTTCTTGTTTCTTAAGAAGTTAGGATCTCATGCAGTCCAAGTTTGCCCCATTAGGAATTGATCTTGTACTAAGTTTCCTAAGAACTGAAATTACAGGCAGGTGTGGTGGCAGCGCCACTGAACTGGCTAGGGTTTAAAGGCTGAAGTGACCTTATTAGCTTAGCTTGCTTTGTCCCTGCACCACTAGCGAGGATTAGCCAATGTAGCTGGCCAACAGTAAGCAGGGTCACTTCACAACCCTTTCTGCCCCAGGGTGGTCCCAGCATGAGGGGGGGACCCATGGCGCTCCAGGTGGCCTTGCAGCAACCTGTTCCAGTTCCCACCTGTCTGGCACACTTTCATCACTTTTTTCTTTGGCTATACCTTGGGAATAAAAACAGGGAGTTTGAGACAGGACGGTCGTTGCTCCGTTTCTGTCATGGATTGGGCATGAGCCCTGATTAAACTGTGTGTGGAGGCTTACTGGACTAAGGTGGAGTCAAAGGTCCTTAGGTGAAAAAGAATACGACTGGAGAGTTGGCTCAGGCCTTTAAGAGCACAAAATTGCCCTCCCACAGGACCCAGGGCAATTCCCAGCAACCACGTGTCAGCTCACAAAGGTCGGTAACTCCAGTCCCTGGGGATCCGGAGACAACCCTCTTCTGATCTCGGCAGGCAGAGAATCAACAGATTTGGGTAGGGATTTACTAGAGCTGCAAGAGTCAGATGACCTGCGTGCATATCTGTGTGATTTAGATATATAGCCCAAGCTGTCCTTAAACTCGAGACTCTATCTCCGCTGGGTAGCTGAACCCGGCCATGGGTTCTAGACTTAAGTCAGCTCTTCTCCACCATTCTCTAATGCTCTCCGATAAGCACACAGACAGCACCCTGAATCAGTTCTGATGTCAGACACTAAGCAGCTGTGGCACCGTTGGTCCTCTGAGCAGGCTTACTCATTTGTACAACATATATATATCTACATTTATCTCTAAAAACACTCAGCAAATGGGGAAAACTGCCACGTGAACCACAAACAACTGGGGGACTTTTTTTCCTGGCTAAGGTGGAAAGTGGGACTGAGGATGAGCGGGAACGCGGAGCCAGCCAGAACGAACGCAATAGCTTAACGTTCTTCCCATTCCGTTCCGGCTTCGGTACCTCCTCGGTTCCCCCACTCCCCCAGTGAAAAGAGGTCGTGGTCCCTTTAAGGCCCGCCCCTCCCTCCCCCAAAACTTCCCAGTGTCTGCTCTTTTCGATCCCGGACGGCCGGCCAGGCTCGCCGCCGAGCTGGTAGGGGACAGGGCCACGGGGTCGGGGAGGGCCGCGGGGGGGACCGGCGGGACGCACGTCGCCGCGCCGGCGGGAGGGCGGGGGACTGGTTGCGGGAGCAGCCGGCATGGGCGCCACTCGCTGCACCGGGAGCGCGTGGTCCGCCAGCGGCTCGCACTATACAGGGTCCCGCCGATTGGAGTCGATGCGACCGAGTGAGGGGCGACTGGGCCGGGTGCGGGGGCGGGGAGGGGACCGCCTGCTCCCCTCCCCCACCATCGCATCTGACGTCGGCGTGGGACCCCGCCCTTCTGCGGGAGCTGCCCGCCCCTCCGCCGCGCGTCACCTGCTGCGCCGCGGCGCGCCCCACGTTGGGAGTGCCAGCTTTGGAGTGTCTGTTCAATGAGTAGGTTGCAGGTTCGTTTGGATCATCAGACGCCTCCAAACTTTTTTTCTAATTAGAAAGAATCCTTGTGTAGCCCAGGGTAGCTCTGAAGTCAAGGCAATCTTGCCTCTGACTCCAGAGCACTGGAATCCACCATGCCATGCTCAAAACTTTAGTTCTCCAAACAAACGGGGTTTCATTTCCTATCTTTACTCACATTCAGACTTAGTCTTAAAAGGATCCTGCTTTGGGGCTCCCACTACCCTGGAGGTGTCCCACCACGTTTGAGGCGTCCTGTGAATCTTCCGCCACCTTAAGACTTCTTTTGTGTGCGTGGTGATGGTGGGGGTGTAAAGATGCGCCTTGTCTGTGCTACGCAAGCGTCCCACAGTCTGTTTGACTCTTTGTTGTCCCCATAACGCCTCTGGACGGGACCGTGGCCAGGACCCTGGGTCAGTACCTTCCCTGCCCGCTCCCGGATGGGCTCTGGGCCGTGTTACAGCTCTCGGGCTTCGCAGGACCCTAGAAGGAAGACCAATCCCTCCACAAAGCACTCCCAAGGACGCAAGGGGCAGTTGCCACGTGCGAATCAGTTAAACTAGAAAGATTACCGTGGTTGAATTTAAAGTGAAATGATGGCGCCTGGCAGGGTCCGAAGTCAGTTGGCAATGAGTGCTTTTATAGTAAGAAGTGCTAGGACTTGGAGGTTCTTTTTTAAAGAATAACATCCCTACCGCTCGATAGAGTCAAGGTGAAAGTAGAAACGTACTAATGGGGTCATAGTTGCAAATTGCTGTCTTGATCTAGACTTCTGGAGCTAGCAAACAGTAGGCACGCAGAAGATCATCCGAGTATAGTCCAGCAGTCGCTTTCTTAACAGTCACCTCTTCCCCCAAGCCCCGGAAAGTACAGTAGCGCATGCGTCCTTGGCCCATTCCTAGATTGCGCCATAGAGCGCCTACGAGCTCCACTTTTTCACCAATCAGTCGTCCTACACCATCTGGCAAAAGGGTTTTCTTGCCACTCTCCTTTGACCAATCATGTGGTGACGTAGAAGACGGGCACCTACGGGAACCACTGCAGGAACACAGAAGGGAAGGCCTTTTTGTATCCCTGCGGAGTGGCGCGGGAAGGCAATCGTTGTGCCTGGGAGACGCAAGGATTTCAGAGTGACCGATAAGCGAGGAAACCAATGAAAGCGGGAAGGAGGCGGAGCTTCGGGGAGCCGCTTCCATTTGCTCTCCTTGGGAAGGCGGGGCGATGCAAAAAAAAAAAATCCGGCCTATCAAATCCGAGTTTATTTTAAGGAGGTGGGGCTTGACGGAATGACTGGCAGGAAACGTTCACCTATGAAGAGTGCGACAGACGAAGGCGGGCGGGCCTTCCAGTAGAACGGCATGAGCTCTACCCAATAGGCATGAACAGTGTGGGGTCTTCCCCTCCCCCCAAGACAGGGCCAGTGGCTCCCCCTATCGGGTGGGGGCGGCGAGTGACGGGCGTGTCCCTCCCCCAATGAGAGGCGGGGGGAGGCGGGTTTTGCGCCGCCATGTCGCGGAGGCTGCTGCCCCGGGCGGAGAAGCGGCGTCGGCGGCTCGAGCAGAGGCAGCAGCCGGACGAGCAGCTGAGGCGGGCGGGAGCGATGGTGAAGATGGCGGCGGCGGGCGGCGGAGGCGGCGGTGGTCGCTATTACGGCGGCGGCAACGAGGGAGGCCGAGCCCCTAAACGACTGAAGACTGAAAACGCTGGCGACCAGCACGGAGGCGGCGGCGGCGGAGGATCCGGGGCGGCGGGCGGCGGCGGCGGGGTGAGGCCAGGGTTTTAGACTCCCGGAAGAAAGGGGAAATTTCTTACTTTAAAGCTATTTATTTTTGCGGGGGACCTCTGCGCACGCGCTGCAGCCCTCGCGCTTTTAGCGGGGTGGGGGAGGGGCAGGCGTTGGGCAAACGGCGGGGTTTGCGCGAGGACAGGCGCTTGCGCGTGCGCGCAATCCTTAACGGGGCTTGAGGGGGCGGAGGAAGCGACTGCCTCTGCAGGCAGCGCAGTGCGCAGGCGCCGCGGGCTGGCATGCGGGGGGCCCAGGCACGCGGCCTGGTCTTTTTTTTTTTTCTCCTCTTTTCCTTTATCGTTTTTAGTCTGTTTCCCCGTGCGCAAGCGCGCTTCTGCAACCAGATTTTGTGAGCGGGAACTGGGTGGGTGGTGGCCTGACGGGATAGGCAATTCGGCCCCATCACAGTCCTAATCACGGTCGCCTCTAAATAGAAGTTGACTTGAGACTGTAGCGCCCAGACTGGAATTTTTAACCTCTGCTGTAGTGTGCGTTTTGATACTGAAAAGAGTTTGTGCAAGGTTTGTGTTTGGCGATTGAGCAAACTTAGAAGTCATCGCTCAGTTTGCTTACGGTTTCCAGGAGAGGAGCATTTATAAACTAAAATATATTCTGGTCCTGGGACCATGCACGGAGGCATTTGGCCTACTTGTTTCTCCTAAAAGTCACAGTTGTGATTTCTGGGGTGCTGTCTGCAGTCCTTTTAAAGGGTTAGAGAAGTCTTGCCGGACATGGTAGCGCAAGCCTTTGATCTCAGCGCTCTGGAGGCAGAGGCGGGCGAGCCTGAGTTTGAGGCCAGCCTCTCTGCGCAGTGCGCCTTGTAGTGAGGCCAGACAGGGCTAGATAGCGAGACTCTTGCTCAAACAATGCCCTCTTGTTCAGCTGTTCTCATGCTGTAAGCATTTATTAGCTTAGCCTCTTTGGGATGTTAGATTTCTTCGCGTTTGGAAGACATTTTAGTTAGATGGGCTGGAGCCGGTGAGGTGGAAGGAGAGTACTGACTCTTGAGAGTTCTCAGACCATGTCATGAGAGGTGTGCTGTGCCTTGCCCCCTCCTCCAATAATTTAAAATAAAGACCACTCAGTTGCTGTTACTCCGAGATGTAGACTCCTTTACAGAACAGGGCTAGGAATAAACAAACTCAGGGCTGTGGGAGACAGGCCTCAGCTGGAAACTTCCAGGAAGAGTATGTGTTGTGTGGTTCACTCCTGATATTAAAAAAAAAAAATGCACTAATGTTCATGGACTTCTGCCAGTGGTTTTCAGACAGGACCTGGGCCCAGAGCACCAGAAAGTTCTGTCTGTGTGGAAAGATTATCTCCTGAGGAGTTGTTGTAGATCTGACAGGTTGGGATAGCAGCTTGGTATGGAAAACCTCGGCCCTGTTCTCTCTAGTTTGGCCTAGTCAGTATAAGACAGGAAGGGCATACCGTCCTCAAAGCCATGTGTCTTGAAGCAGTTGGTCTTTTGCCCTGACTGGACTTAAAGGTGACTTGTGAGTAACAGTCATTCCTCACTAAGCGACCACAGCTTGCCTAGCCAGGGGCTGGGCAGAGAAGCTATAGCACATGCCTAGTGTGTTCCTCTTCGGGCTAGCAGGCAGCTGTTGGAGCTCTTCCCGTGGGTGTGGCCCCTTTGCAAGCCACGCTTCCTGTTCTACCTTGATTGAGGAGAGACAGATTCTGGGAAGAATGCCAAATATGAGCCTCTGCTTCTCCCTCCATTCAGCCTGCCTTAGGAGCTAAAGCCAGTGGGCAGATGTCTGCCCACTCAAGGCTTTTTTTTTTTTCCATCAGACGGATTTGGATTGGGGTCCCTCTTCTCACTGCATGTCCAATCTTTTTCAGGAGAACTACGATGACCCCCACAAAACCCCTGCCTCCCCAGTTGTCCACATCAGGGGCCTGATTGATGGTGTGGTGGAAGCTGACCTTGTGGAAGCCCTGCAAGAATTTGGACCCATCAGGTACGTCTTCCAATGCCAGGAATTAGGTCTCCTTGGCAGTCTCATTTGTCACTCATGTCTGGTTCTGAGCAGTGATTTAGCATTCTGGTCCTGGGTCTGTGACTAGATCCTGTGGCTCCTCACAGTTCACTCTTCAGTGTTTCAAGTTCATTTCCTTGTTCCCTCATCCCTACCCCACCTCTGGTTTCTGTCAGCTTTTCTAGTCACCTAATATTTCCCGGCTATTTGATGAGGCCGAGTACTATGAACTAAGTGGATAAAACTGCCACATTCCTTCTACAAAGTTGGCCCAGGCATTGTTGCTTAGCACTGTGATCTGCTCAGCCTGACAGTGCTTCTGAAATAGGAGAGGGGTCAAGAGGATGACTGCCTGTGGCTGGGTGTGTTGGGGTCAGAGTTCAGAGGAGCAGGAATTAGTTCACAGAGAGCTGACTTGTTCCCATCCCCCTAGAGGACTGAACTCTGCCTTTTCTCTGCAGCTATGTGGTGGTGATGCCAAAGAAGAGACAGGCGCTGGTAGAATTTGAAGATGTGCTGGGGGCTTGTAATGCAGTGAACTACGCAGCGGACAACCAGATCTACATTGCTGGTCACCCTGCTTTTGTCAATTACTCTACCAGCCAGAAGATCTCTCGCCCCGGGGACTCAGATGACTCCCGGAGCGTCAACAGTGTGCTTCTGTTTACCATCCTGAACCCCATCTACTCCATAACCACGGTATGTATTGAAGACATTTCCATAGTCTACTCTGAGATCTTTCCCCTGTGTCCTAATTCTGCCCCCAAGCCAGCATGACAGCCAAGGCCCCTTATCTTGCCTTTTGTTGCTTTTATAGGATGTTCTTTACACTATCTGTAATCCTTGTGGCCCTGTCCAGAGAATTGTCATTTTCCGGAAGAATGGAGTCCAGGCTATGGTGGAATATCCTTTTCTGGGAAACTGGTGTTCTTTGGTCTGGGGATGTCTGGGCTTGGCAGAGAGAATTCATGCCACTTACCAAATGCCTTGGAAGACTGAACAGGGAGCCATACAATGCAAATCTTAATAAAGCAGTCCATGAGGTTTAGGTAACAGCAGGTGGTTGGGCACCTCTCGAGGGTGCTGTTATTCACAGGCGTGTACGTCCCTGTCCCTCCCTGAGAGTTGAGCCCAGTGCTTCATGCATGCTGCACATGTGAGAGCGTTCACACTTGTCCTCTTCCACAGTCTTTCCGTGAAATGACTGGTTAATATTCTCTGTGGAGGGGGCTTAGATGAGGAGAAGCCAGAAGACTTAGCTGCAGAATGACTTGAAGTGGGGTTTTGATAAAGATGACTTGTTAGGGCCTCCTTGACTAGGGTGCAGTGAGAATCCACCTTTAAAACCAGCCAGGGTGTGGGTTTCAGAGATAAGATGGGGCAGCTTGAGATTGCCACCATCTTTCCCTGTGGTTGGGATAAGTGTAGATCACAGAGAACCCTAGCCAATGCTTCCTGAGGGCAGTCTCTGGTGTGTCTTGACAGCTTTGGCTTTTGTCTGAGGTTATAGGTAGTGGTCACAGTCCTAGGTGCTGTCTGGTCCTTGTTTTATTGGGCAATGGAATACTTTTTCCAAAGCTCCACTGTGATTGCTTCCTTAAGTTCTCTCACATTTGACTCTGTGCAAAGTGCCCAGCGGGCTAAGGCCTCACTTAATGGGGCTGACATCTATTCTGGCTGTTGCACTCTGAAGATTGAATATGCAAAGGTGAGTCTGGGAAGTGGTGTTAGTTACCTGGTGATATGAGGTACGTCCAGTCTCAAACTTTATCTTGTCCTTGCAGCCTACCCGTTTAAATGTGTTCAAGAATGATCAAGATACTTGGGACTACACAAACCCCAACCTCAGTGGACAAGGTAATCCTGATGGCTACTTTGTTCTAAACACACCGCCTTGCCTCTTCACTGGATTAGTGCACTTCATAGACCTGGACTGGGGTTATGTAATGCCATTGGGCTCCCTGTGGACATGGGAGGGCCTTGGGTCAGTTCTGGCCCCTGAGTCTGCTGAAGGGGCAGGCTGAAGCTGAAGCTTGGGCTGGGTGGGAGGAGGGGGCATGGCAAGGGGCAGATATAGGTAGCAGCTCCTTAAGATTTTGCTACCTTCATTCTAGAGCCTGGTTAGGGTTGCTTGAGTCTCCATTCTATGGAGGGTGAGCAAAAGTCCTCTCTCTCCACTGTCTGAGTTGGGGGTGGGTTGAAGCAGAGCCTTCAAGCAAGTAGACCTTGTAGAGGTCAGACACTTGGATGAGACCAGGGCAGACATTACTGATCTCCTTTGTAGAGGGGGACTCGGCATCTCTTCAGGGGTCCACAGGGACAGTCCCCTTTCTAGTGTGTCAAGAATGGTTTGCTTTGGTGGGTGGGAGAAGTGAAGGATGATCTTTGAAAACAGCGCCACCCCTCTGAAAATCAGCGAGATGGACCACCTCTTGGTCTGCTTCGTCGGACTAGGCCTTGGGCTGTGGGAGGCGGCTGGTGGCTGACATTGCAGGGGCTCTGGGAAGCCAGAGACTCACCCCTCCCTACACTTGTAGGTGGGCCTGTCTTGCTTGCTTTGCAGCTGAGAACCAGTGGGCAGGGTGGGCTAGACTCTCCCAAGGACCCTCAGAATTGGCCCTCTGGGCCTGGCTGCTCCCTCCAAAAGTCAGAGGCAAATTATGACCAAGTGAATGTACCAGAGCGGGCAATGGCATTACATGACTGCTGACAGAAACATGGCAACCAACCATTTCTTCTCCAAGGAACACAAATAGAAGATGTGCAGACCGGCAGGGGCTAGTAGCAGGGGCTGGCTGTGCATTGGTTTTGATGCCTCTCAGCTTTGGCTGCCCCAAGCCTGGGGCCAAAAAAACAAACAAAAAAAAAATGAGGGCTGATGAGGTAACCTGGAGTGAGGGCGGTGCTTGGCCACCCCCTCGGGAACCATACTTCAGCGGCTCTGCCTCTGCACATTGCGCACCAACACACAGGGCACAAAACCACTAGTTCTCCTGGAGAACAGAACATGCAGCCTCCACCACGTCCCCAGAAACAGCCGCAGACTGAGCTCACTACATCAAGAACACCACACCGCGCTCCAAGGAACAGCTACAAGCACAGAGACAGAGGCAGACAGAAACAAAGAAAGAGACTCAACATGGCAGCAGACACTGCTTTTTTACCAAACATTAAAAGTCAAAAGTCCAAGCAAACTTGAACCCAAGAATGTACACTGAAGTAGGAAACACAGAACAGAGCTCACCCAGCCAGCCAGCGGTGCTCTTTTCGGAGAACGATTCGATTCATAGACTGAAGTAGATTCCATGGGCCTCCAAGACAATAGGATCCTCTCTCCACTCCTCGCCATGTGGGTTTTGTTTTTAAGTCCTTTGATTTGGGGAGGGCCTTGTTTTTCTTTTGTGTTTTGATTTTTTTTCCTGCAGTCACCGGCTGCCAACACAGTCTGCACCAACTGGAGATCAGAAATAAAAAAAAAATTAACCACAACAACAAAAAAAAAATCAAAAAACCAAAACAGACCTAAAACAGCTCAGAGGCACACAGTTACCTGCTGGTGGGTAACCGGGCGCTACCAAGGCCAAAGCGCAAGCATAGTGGGGCCACTGGCACACTTCATACCAGGAGACACGCACATGGAGCGCTACACAGCCAGAAGCACCGCACTGCAGCACACAGTGTGAGGAGGTGACAACACGGAGGGACACTACCCACTCCATACACCTTATTTCCACTTTTCTGGTATCTTCTGAGGACAGAGCATCTGTGAGCCAATTTTGATTTAATCAAACATTGACTTTTAAACGATTCTTTAAAGAAAAATGTAGCGGATGTGTACCGTGACTTGTATTTATGACTGTAAAACCATGTGATGCAGGGTCGCAGTGTATGTTTGATGGGACGCCATCTTTCAGAACTGTGCTAACTCACTGTTGAAGCGTCCAATGGTAAGAGAAAAATGCAGATTTGTTTTTTGTGACATGGACATTGTACTCTGTACTTCTGCTGTAAGTAGCCCTTTCCATCTTTGTAATGACTGTTAAAACAAACCCGGTCGGGCAGCAGGAAAGGGCAGTGGCTTCAGGCTCTGGGTCTCAGTGTCACCCAGACCTGGTCCTAGCTCACCTGTGATTTGTGAGTGTCTTAACTGCTCTAATCTCTTCTCTGTAAGGTGGGCTGGGAAAGGAGTGCCTACCTCATAGGGTTGTTGTGAGGAACTGGAGAAGCTGTGATGTCTGTAAAGTGCTTACCAGTGTCTGTCACTTGAGCGCTGAACTAATGGTTAAGAACTACAGCTGGGGCCGGGAGGGCTCTGCGCCATCGATGGGTCCGAGAATGTCAATGCCTTGTACCTAATTGCTCTTTGAAACTGATTGTGCTGTTGACCTGCTCGTCAGCTCCTACAGTCCCTCCTGTGCTGGCTGGGATGTGGAGGGTGGCTGGGCTGCGGATGCTAAAGACAAGACCTGGAGTGAGTCCTTCTCTCCCAGAACCTAGAGGCTTCTGGCCCTTTGACCCCATTTCTGTCCATTTGGGTTACTTATTTGTTGCCCTTAATCTTTCTCCCTTCATTGGGAATTACTTTATAAAACTGCTCTTCCCTTTGTAATGCACCCTCGCTATAGTCCCCTAGAAGGCCTGGGAGCTGGGCTTGCCCCTGCCTGTTCCTGCTACAAACCAAAGCAAGGGAAAGCAAGTAAGCCCAGAAGCTGGCCTCTTTAGCAGAGAAAGGAGGCAGGGGAGGGAAGGTGGATCCCAACTTTGAGGCCTGGGCTTCATGCCCTGACCCCCAGGTCATAGGAAGAAGGCCCCAGCAACCCTTGTAAGGAAAGGGTTTGCAGCCGTGCTCCCAGGAGCTCTGTGGCCTTGTGATTGGCTTCTAGTCAGTGGTAGGAGGATTCTTTCTTGAGTTCTATTCCTAACTTTTTTTTTCAATCTACAGGTGACCCTGGCAGTAATCCCAACAAACGCCAGCGGCAGCCCCCTCTCCTGGGAGATCATCCCGCAGAATATGGTGAGGGCAGGGGGTTCCCCTCCGTGGACTCCCGTGGCTCATGTGCCCCTGCCCGTCGTCCGCCGCGAAAATTCTCACCCGTCCTCCCTCTCTTTCCTTCCCATCCCCCAGGAGGGCCCCATGGTGGGTACCACAGCCATTACCATGATGAGGGCTACGGGCCCCCCCCACCTCACTACGAAGGGAGAAGGATGGGCCCACCTGTGGGGGGTCACCGTCGGGGCCCAAGTCGCTATGGCCCCCAGTATGGTCATCCCCCACCCCCTCCCCCACCACCCGACTATGGCCCCCACGCTGACAGCCCTGTGCTCATGGTCTATGGCTTGGATCAATCTAAGATGAACTGTGATCGAGTCTTCAATGTCTTCTGCTTGTATGGCAATGTGGAGAAGGTGAGTTGCTTTTTATTTTTTTAAGATTTATTATGTATACAACATTCTGTCTCCATGTATGCCCACACGCCAGAGGAGGGCGCCAGATCTCATTACAGATGGTTGTGAGCCACCATGTGGTTGCTGGGAATTGAACTCAGGACCTCTGGAAGAGCAAGCAGCCAGTGCGCTTAACCACTGAGCCAAACAACTGAGCCATCTCTCCAGCCCTGAGTTGCTTTCTTTGAAGAGCTGAAGGAGGCCCCAAGCCTTAGATGGAGGGTGTAGCAGGGGGAAGGACAGTGAGGTGCACACTTTGTAGTGCTGGTTCCTATAGCTCAGGCAGCCTGCTCCGTGAGTTTGAGTTACCTATCCATCTCACAGTATTGAGACTTAGTGCACATAGCAAAGGTGATTACTTAAAAATTATCTCTGAATGGCTCCAGGTAGTTTGGCCACTAGGGTCTTTCTGCATTCTCTGTTTGGAAGTTGGTTACACCTGGTGGCTGGTGGGCTCTTACCAGAGTCCGTCCAAGAGTGTAGTCCTGGCCTTGATCTAGCTTGTGAGAGCAATAGCAGCCTAATGCAAGAATGCACACCTGGGACCCTAGCACTCAGGGGACGGCCACAAATGAGACCATCTCAACACAGTAAAGTTGAGTAGGTTTGTGTGTGCTGCCGACCCCGGGCCTTCCCCCGCCCCTGTATTTCTTCAATCAGAAAGGAAGTACAGGTTAAATAATTTTTACATGGAAGCAAGACTTAACTAACCTGGCTTCAGAGCCTTTCTTTTGTGCAGTACACACTACAGCAGTCTCTGTAAGGTGGTTTAGGACTTGGAGTAGAATGCTTCGGAGGCCCAGGTTCCATCCCCAGCACCTAAAACTTAACGTCTTTTGATGCTGTGGCTGGATATCTAACATGCCATAGCGAAAGCATGCAAATGGCTTATGTTCTTTTTCTGCACACTATTTACCTCATAGGGCAGCTCCAGTGGGAAAACCACTCTTTGTTTGGGTTGAGTTCATGCCTAGGCCAGGCCTGAATTAGGGGTGGTTCTGATCCCCATTTACATGTGAGGAAATGGAAGTCTAGGGCAGCCAGAGCCGGAGTTAGCTTCTGACTTGACAGGAAAAGGACCCTGGCAGCTGGACACTGGTGCTAATTGCACCTTTTCTCCTAATTTCACCTAAGGTGAAATTTATGAAAAGCAAGCCGGGGGCCGCCATGGTGGAGATGGCTGATGGCTATGCTGTGGACCGAGCCATTACTCACCTTAACAACAACTTCATGTTTGGACAGAAGATGAATGTCTGGTAGGTGCTGTCATTCCAGGCAGGGGCAGGTGGGAGGGAAGACTGAGGTCAAAGTGTTGCATAGGCAGGGATGGGGCTGTAGGTATAGGAGTCATTTTTCTGCTTCCTTCTGAAGCCCTGGGAGAAAGTGGTGCCAGTTAGGGTAGTCTCAACCTCAGCTGTGCAGCAGCGTCAAATAGGCATGGGCCCACCTGAGCCTCTGTTGGGCTCTGGAGGACAATTTAACATGCAGTAAAGATTTCCCTTCCTTTCTTCAGTGTTTCCAAGCAACCAGCCATTATGCCTGGCCAGTCATACGGGCTAGAAGACGGATCCTGCAGTTACAAAGACTTCAGCGAGTCAAGGAACAATCGGTTCTCCACCCCAGAGCAGGCAGCCAAGAATCGCATCCAGCACCCTAGCAATGTACTGCACTTCTTTAATGCTCCCCTGGAGGTGACTGAGGAGAACTTCTTTGAGGTGGGTGCTGTGGAACTGCTCTGTCATGGCACTGTCGTTGATTTAGTTGGGCTCATTCTGTTCTGTAATCAGCGGACTCTTAATGCTACTCATTGATCCCTGGGTTTGGGGACACAGCAAAAGACCAAACAGACAAGTTCCCCTGCTCATAGCGGGGACAGGTGAGACCAAACGGAAGTATGCATGTCACAGTGCAGAGAGTTCTGTACACATGTTGGACAAGCAATATGACTGGGTATTTGCCAAGAGTGCAGTCAGAACACAGGTCAGTTGAGCCTTCGGGTGTCTAGATGACTCCAGAGGTGAAGTTTTAGAGAGCCTGTTCAGGGGGAAGTAGGGCAGAGATGGGCAAGCGGGGCCCACGGTTCTGTCGCTCAGCAGTTGAACTGCACTCAGATAATCTCACCCATACCCATGGGGCTGCCAGGATGGGAGTTTGAGGAGCAGTGTCTCAGCCTTATGCTGCCTCCTTCAGAGATATTTCTAACATTTCAACTACAGGGTGATTGGGGGGGGTCTTCTGTTTGTGATCAAAGCTGTCTTCAAAAAACAACAGATACTACTAGGCCTGGTCTGCCTGAAGGCACCTATGGGCAGTCCGCAATCTTTGGTTTCTGAATTCTTTTATTATCTTTATGCCCTAGATCTGCGATGAGCTGGGAGTGAAGCGGCCAACCTCTGTGAAAGTATTTTCAGGCAAAAGTGAGTCCCTGCATCACACACAATCTTTCCCAGGCCTCTGCCTCTGTGGGTGGTTTCTGGGAAGAAATGTACCTTCTCCTGGCTCAGCCTAAGCCTGCTGCTGTCTTTTGCTTTTTGTTCAGGCGAGCGCAGCTCTTCTGGGCTGCTGGAGTGGGACTCTAAGAGCGACGCCCTGGAGACCTTGGGCTTCCTGAACCATTACCAGATGAAAAACCCAAGTGAGTTTTTGTGTGTCCTACAGAATCCCCCTAGTGGCCTGATGGCTTGTCTGGCTGCTTGCCAGAGCCATCCTTCTGCCCGCAAGATAGGACCCTAGAGATTGCCTTTGTCACAGACTCAGGCAGATGGGACTTGGTCACCAGGAGAGCAGTCTGATGACATTCTCCTGGGAGGGCCTGCCAGGTTGCTTGGCGCCACCCACTCGAGAGCTTGGGAGTTGCTCAGGCCTGCCCTGGGTGGTGATGAGTTAGATCCTTGTTATTGAGCTGCAGAAGAGAGGGTATGTGGGTGTCGATTGGGAGGCCCAGTCTGATATGTGCTCTTGTTTGCAGATGGCCCATACCCGTACACTCTGAAGTTGTGCTTCTCCACTGCACAGCACGCCTCCTAATTAGATGCTGGGAAGAGCACATCGCAGGAAGTCGTCTCTTTCCTTTATGCTGTTGGTTTTCTTTGGTTTTGTTCTGTTTTGATTTATTTTTTGCAGTTCTTGGTTCCTTTTTAAATGCTAGTTCAGTAGGCGCTTAACCACAACAGAAATGCTGGAACTCTGGAGGGGGGGAGGGGAACTGGTATCTCCCAAGATTAACCTTCACTTTTTAAGATAACTGTATGTGTGATTTTTTTTTTCCCTGTTCATACATTTGTGCTGCCTATGTATCTTGGCACATTTCAAATAAATGGTTTGGAAGTTAGAACTCTTTGCTGGGGCTGCAGGGTGGGGCGTCTGCTTTGTCCTCTCCCACACAGTTTTCTGAAGCGCAGTGGGCTCAGCGTAGACAATAAACTGGAAGTAAAGCATCAGCAGAATTTCTCTGTAACAGCCCTGGCTGTCCTGAAACTTGCTCTGTAGATCAGGCTGGCCTTGAACTCAAGAGATCAGACTGTCTCTGCTTCCCAAGTTCTGGGATTAAAGGCATGCACCACCACTGCCCGACTAGCAGTGGCATTCAGGGCACTGTCCTAATAGGTTTATTGTAGTTATTGAAAAAGTGGAGTTAGGCACTAGTGGATGACGGTGTTTGCTAGGTAAGCCTGATTTAACTGAGTTAATAGGGAGAAAGAAATCCAGTTCTACAGGTAGTCCTGACCTGTGTGCATAAGCTCATGCACGTACATGGATACAATTAAAAACTAAGTGAAGTCCGATTGTGGTGGTGCATGCCATTAGTCTGAGAGAGGTCAGCCTGGGTGTGCAGGGTGAGTTCCAGGACAGTCAGGGATGCACAGAGACACCCTTTCTCATGTTTGTTGCCTGAGATTTCTGTCCCAGTCCCGCAGCGACCCAAAAAAACAGAGGTCAACATTAATCATAAACTGGTTGGTCTTAATAGCTCAGGTGTTTTACTAATTCTTAAGTCTTACATTAACCCATAATTCTTGTCAGCGTTAGCCACGTGGCATGCAACCTTTTACTATCTTCCTGTGTCTGGGTAACTGCTGCAGACTCAGCCTTCCCAGAATTCTCTCTTTTATATTTATTTATGCAGTATCCTGCCTGTCAGCCAGAAGAAGGCACCAGATCTCACTATAGGTGGTTGCTGGGAATTGAACTCAGGACCTCTGGAAGAGCAGTCAGTGTTCTTAACCACTGAGCCATCTTTCCAGCCCTCCCAGAATTCCCTTGTCCTGGTCACCCAGCCTATACTTCCTACCTGGCTACTGACTAGTCAGTGTTCTATTAAACCAATACAACAGACAAGTCTTTATAGGGAACAAGGTCATTGTCCCACAGCAGTCTCAAAAAACAAAATTGGTGCAACTGCCCATGACCCTGGGATAGAGTGGCTTGACGCTAGTCTGAGCAACATGATACTACCACGTGGGAAAAGTGTTGAAAACACACAGGAAAACCTACAAAATAGACTTAATCCACACCTGAACACCTGCTTTTTTTTTCCTTTGAGGCCTGTCTTGGAACTTGCTCTGTAGACCAGGATGGCCTTCAACTCAGATCACTTGCCTCTGCCTTCCAAGTGGTGGGATTAAAGGTGTGTGCCATCACAATCTGGTCCTGAAAATTTCTACGTCTTGCTAGTTTAATGTGACACTCGTTCAGAAGCAAGCTGTTGAAGTATGTGCTAGATAGTCCTGGGGTTTAGACGGAGCCTCCGAGGGCCTAGGAGGACTGGGTTGAGGACTGTGATGTCCTTGAGGGAGGAGGTAATCTGCAGAGGAGCAGGGCCACACTAGGCAGAGGTGCCAGGAATGTGTCCTTGAGAGCCTGACTTGGGCAAGCCAGCTCAACAGCCATTATCAGTAGCATCTGATGGAAAGTACTGAATCTATCCCAGTTCATTTGCTGTTGGCAATTTGACCTATAGATGTCTATACCAAAATTATTTTCTTTTTATACTAGTTACATTAAATGATGCACATCTTACTGAATGAAATGAGGACATGACCACTTCACGGTATGGTTGAGGAGGCTTTTATTGTAGATATGAGGGAGAGTACAGCCAGAGGCATCTGGAAGAATCCAGAGCAGTAAACATGACCAGCAGACTAAAACCAGCAAAGGAATGAGAAGCTGGAAGAAAGGAAACCCAGGAGCTGGAGGAGCCACAGAGGCACACTTGCACCACAGCTAGCTATCCAGGCTTCGGACCTGACGTTCTCTTTCTCAGCAACCTAACATCTCTCAACAATCTCTACTGTAACTGCTTCTTGGCTGAAATTAGGGCATCCTTTTCTCTCCCATTTTGGTATCTGCTAGGATTTTCAGTTTTTTATTGAATAGAAGATAAACATTACTTGCTCCTGATAGTTGCTACATCTGTCTCTTGAAAAAAGCCTTCCTGTCTGGGTTGCAGACATTGGTGAAGAAGGAAACACCCCCTGCTGTCCCACTGGCCCAGAGACATCTGTTCACCCTCTTGTTAAACATCTCCCTAAGGAGCGCACTTACACAGTATTTTATGCTCTTGAGTAATGCTTTCTCAGTGCTTTTTGGTATGTGTGTTTAAGAGCATAGCAAGCCAAGTGTGATGGTGCACACAGGAGGAAGAGGCAAGCAGATCTATGTAAGTTCAAGGCCAGCTTAGTCAGCAAAGTGAGTTTCAGGACAGCTAGGGCTACACAGAAACCCTGTCCCCAAAATAAATAAATATAAAAATAAAAACACCAGAAAGGGGGATAAAAGGATATAGCGGGGGCTGGAGAGATGGCTCAGCAGTTAAGAGCACTGACTGATCTTCCAGAGGTTCTGAGTTCAATTTCCAGCAACCATATGGTGGCTCACAACCATCTTTAATGAGATATGGTGTTCTCTTCTGGCCAGCAGGCATGCAGAACACTATAAATAATAAATCTTTTTTTAAAAAAAGGATATAGCATATATATTTTGGGTTCTTTGTTTTGAGACAGGATCTCTCTATATAGTCTTAGCTGTACTGGAACTTGATATGTAGACTCACAGAGATTCACCTGCCTCTATCCCTTATGTGCTACGATTAAGGATGTGAGCCACCACACTGCGCTTCTTCAGATTCTTTTTAGAGTCCAAATTGCTGGTATGTTGGTGCACACTACCCCTTTTCAGGAGGTAGAAGAAGGCTCCTTGAAAGTTCCAGGCAAGCTCCAGGTTTATATAGACCCTATATAAAAAAGAAGAGGCTAGAGATCGTCCGGTGGCAGAGTGCTTGCCTATGCTGCCTGCCACAGTCTCCTTGCACCACCAAAGGAAGGTGGGAGGTAGAACCTTTTGCTCCTGCCTAAGCCCTTCTAAATGTTCAGTAACCTTAAACCAGTGACTTTCTTGGTCAAGGAGCCAGCTTCCCAAGTCCCACGGGAAGTTGTACCATCTTCTGGCAGTAAGGGAATTAAAACGGCTTAATTTTGGCCTGGCTGTATCCTAGCAACTTTTTTGTTACCACATCCAGGCAAGGGACCTAGATTTCTAGGCTGCTGCCATTATGTCTTTGACTATTTCAGTTGTTATAACACAGCGCTCTGATGAACTTTATACAGAATTTTCCAGCAGCCATGTGAAATATTTTCTCAGGCCAGCTTCCCACTGGACCAAAGGTCTTACTTTTAAGCCATGTCCTAAGCACAGGAGACAGGACGCAGTGCTATTTACGGTTGCCCTTAGTAAAGATGGCGAACTAGGCGGGGCCTCGATACTAAAGGGCGATGACTACGGCGGCTTCGGAGCCCTTGACCAACATGGCGGACGTTTGTCTCCGCCCCCTTTGTTTTCTCCGGTAGCCCTTCGCGCAGCCCTCGAGTGTCGATCGAGATGGCTGCAGGGATGACAGTTTCCAGCAAACTCCGCGGCCTGCTGATGCAGCGTGAGTTACCCGGGAATCTGTGGGGGAGCCGTTGCTGTGTAGTCTTGTTATAGAGGCAGGAGCCACTGTGTAGTTTAATGAATCATTAATTATAGTTTTTAGGCCTGTCTTCCAATCTGAATTCTCTGTCCCCAAGCCTGGGTCATTCCCACAAACAAGAGTCTAAGTAAAGTAATCTCGGACAGAATCCACTCCTAAGTTCACCCGAGTCTTAAAAGCTCTGTCGGTCAGGCCAGCGTCTCTGAGGAACTTGAGTTGGAGTCACTTAGGTGTGCGCTGTTAAAGTGTCCCTGTCTGGAATCTCAAACGCCCTTCCTTTCTCTCCCCAGAGCTGAGAGGCACCACTCAGCTGTACTTCAACGTCAGCCCTCGCTCTCTGAGCTCTTCTCCACAAGAGGCCTTCAAAAGCGCCCCTGAGGAATTATCAGGCCACAACTATGAGTCTATTCAAGTGACATCGGCCCAGAAGCATGTTCTCCATGTACAGCTTAACCGGCCAGAGAAGAGGAACGCCATGAACCAGGCCTTCTGGAGGTCTGCGGAAGCCTGTCTGGGAGAGGAGGCAGGGGTGGGCAGGGACAGGGTCTCCCCTCTCCACACACAGCCCTTCCCTTCTTGCTCCTCTGCAGGGAGTTGGCGGAATGCTTCCAGAAGATATCAGAAGACTCCGACTGTCGGGCTGTTGTAATTTCTGGTGCAGGAAAAATGTTCACTTCTGGTACGCCTCTCCCTGTTGGCATCCCTCCTCCTGAGGGTAAAGCAGCCATGCTGCCTTTTTCTTTGCTGATTTGTTTGCTTGCTTTTTGCATTTTTTCCCTCCTCCTAAGTAGCTCTGGCTGGCCTGGAACTTTCTGTTTAGACTTGGTTGGTCCAGAACTTGAAGTACTTCTGCCTCGGCTTCCTAAACGTTGAGTGCTGGGATTGTAAATGAGCATAACAGCGTAACACCATACCTAAGCAGTGCTTTGGCCTCCTCCTTTGCTTCTGCAATGTTTACTTAAAAAAAAAGGACTGGAGAGATGGCTCAGAGGTTAAGAGACTGGCTGCTCTTCCAGAGGTCCTGAGTTCAATTCCCAGCACCACATGGTGGCTCACAACCATCTATAGTGGGATCTGATGCCTTCTTCTGGCCTGCAGATATACATGCAGTGCACTCATACATTTTACTTATATATGTATGCCCAGCTGGTGACTCATGCCTTTAGTACCGGCCCTACGCAGGGGCAAGTGGACCTCTGAGTTGAGGCCAGCCTGGTCTACAGAACCAGTTCCAGGACAGCCGGGGCCACATAGAGGAACCCTGTCTAGAGAAAAAAATTACTTGTGTGTGTGGCATATGTGTGTGTGTGTGCACATGTGTGTGCACAAATCAGATGACAGATTTGGGGAGCTGATTCTTTCCTTTCCCAGGATGGAACTCAGCTGGCCGCTGGTCAGACTTGGCGACAAGCACCTATACTCACTGTGCCATCTTGCTGGCTCCGCAGTGTTTTGCAATTAGGGTTTTGATTTTTTTTAAGGTTTATTATTTTAAATTATGTGTGGATATCTATGTGCCCATCTCTCTCTATGTAAGTGCAGGTGTCCACAGAAGCCAGAGCTGTCAGGTGCCCTGGGGCTGGAGTTACAGATGGTTTGGGTCACTTTTATATGGTTGCTGGGAACCAAACCCAGTCTGCTGCCAGAGTAGCGAGTGTGGACTCTTAACTGTTGAGTCATCTGAACAGCCCTATGTGTTTCTTTTTTTTATTTTTGTTTGTTTGTTGGGGTTTTTAAGAAATGGTCCCTCTGTGTAACCTTGACTGTCCTGGAACTCGCTCTGTAGACCAGGCTGGCCTCGAACTCACAGAGATCCACCTGCCTCTGCCTCCCAAGTGAGTGCTGGGATTAATGGTGTGCGTCACCACTGCCAGGTGAGACCAGCTATTTTTTATATATATTTTTATTCTTTGAGAACTTCATACATGCATTCAATGTATTTTGATTATATTCATCCCCAACTCTTCCACTTAGCTCCTCTGAGGTCCACCCCTACAGTCTTAGTCACTGTTCTGTTGCTGCGAAGAGACACCAAGACTAAGGAAACTCTTTTTTAAAGTACTTTATTTATTTTTATCTTCTGTGCATTGATGTTGGACCTGCATGTATGTCTGTGTGAGGGTTTCAGATCTTGGACTTACAGACAGTTGTGAGCTGCTATGTGGGTGCTGGGACTTGAACCTGTGTCCTCTGGAAGAGCAGTCAGTGCTCTTAACCACTGAGCCATTTCTCCAGCTCCCCAGCTATTTTTTTTTTAAAGTCTATTTTAAAACATTCACATGTGGATGTACCCGGGGGCTGGCATAAAGCTCAGAATTCCCTCCCCATAAAGTCAACTATAGAACTGAGTGCAACAGAACCTGTCAGAATCCTGGAGCTGGATTCCCATAGTGGACCCAAGCTCTTGAACAAGGCCCTGGACCTCTCAGAGCCTGTAGTGGTGTCAGCCAAGTGTGTTAGTCACGGGCTTTGCATGACTGAGCACACAGTACTGACTTCTGTCCAGCCCACACATAAAGGCACCCCACTGCCCTTTCTCCTCTTTGGATCCTCCTCCATTTACTACCATGGCTTTTGGCTGACATCTCTCTTCTGATGGGAAACACCCCAGCGATTTTTTAACTTCAGGTATTTTTTTTTTCAGTCCTCAAATTTCTGTTTAGTTCTTTGTGATGAGCTCTCACCTTGAATCTCTGATCCTCCTGCTGTCCCACCTACCTCTTGTTTATTCCTTTTGTTTTGTTTATAGTTTTGCATGTGTGTGCACAAGTGTGAAGGCACTAGCCCAAGGTTGATGCCCGGTGTCCTTCTGCACTGAGGCGTGTCTCTCACCGAGTCTGACTAGCCAGCTTGCTCCAGGGGTCTCCTTACTCTTGAGCCCAAGCTGCTGGGATTACAGGTGGCCGCTGCGCCCACCCAGTTTCTCAATTTTTACATGGGTTCTGTGGATGCAACCCCCTTACTCATGCTTTTGTAGCTAGCATTCACCCAGTGAGCTGTCACTCCTGCCCTTGTTTTGGAGATAGGATTTCATTAGAGACTTAAATGACCTTAACCGTGAGACTACCCTGGCTTCACTGTCATGGCATACAGGGATTACAAGCTTGTGTAGTCATGCCTGGATGACACTTTCCTAGTCACTTGTCTGTCACCACATGAGACCAAGGATTATGGTCTTAGCTGCATTATCTGCTAACTGAATACCTACTGCACACCCAGACCTGTTCCAAAAAAAAAAAAAAAGATAAAAACAAATGAACAAACACTGCAACTCGTGGGGTGGATGGTTCAGTGTTAAGAGCATTGCTGTTCTTGCAGAGTGGTGGGGCTTGATTCCCAGCGCCCATATGGTGGCTCACAACCTTCCTTAACTCCAGTTCCAGGGGATCTGATGCCCCCCTACTCAGGCCACCACTGGTATCAGGCATATTCATGATACACAGACATACATGCAGGCAAAACACTCATACACATAAAATAAAATATCAGGACATGGATAGTGACGCATGCCTTTAACCCCAGCACTCAGAAGGCAGAGGAGGATCTCTGAATTCCAGGCCAGCCTGGTCTACAGAATGAGACCCTGTCTCACCAACAGCAATAAGAAAACTCCAGTTCATAGAGCTCACATTCTAGAAAGATAACTGAGTATACTGATCAGACAGATATGTAGGAGAAAGGTAGAGTCAGAGATGGAGAGGGTGTGTGAAGACCTCTCTCAGAGGGTAATCTTTGGGCTGTGTGGCCTTGAAGAACCCCGCAGCCAGTCTTGTGATCATTGGAGGGACAGTTCTTGGCAAAGGGAACAAAAAGCATAGAGGCCCTGAATGGGACTGTTAGGGCCAGTGTGTCCTATGCAACAGGCAGAATAAGGTTTGTCCAGCGCTGGGGAGGTCACAGGAAGGATTGTGTATTTTATTATATTTTTTGAAGATTTATTTCTATTTTACATGTGAGTCTTTTGCTTGCATGTATGTAAGTACACTACATACATACATGCCTAGCATCCTGGAACTGGAGAGATATGTTACAGATGGGCCAGGCAGTGGTGGTGCATGCCTTTAATCCCAGCACTCAGGAGGCAGAGGCAGGTGGATCTCTGTGAGTTCAAGGTCAGCCTGGTCTACATAGCGAGTTCCAGGACAGCCAGAGCTGTTACACAGAGAAACCCTGTCTCAAACCACCCTCCCCCACAAAAAAAGAAAGAAATTATAGATGGTTGTGAGATACTACATCAATGATGGGAACTGGCCCCCTCCTAACCCCAGTGCCCACTCCCAAAAGGGGCAACAAGTACTCTTTTTCTTTTTATTTATTTATTTAATAAAATTTTATTTTCCCAAATGTACAGCTGGTTGAGCCGGTTCCTGCGTCTTCACCAGCAGCTGAGGCAACTCGACCCTTTGTGTTTCTGGTGGAAATTACTTGGCTCTGTGCTCTGAAACCAGTTTGATAAGTCCTTTACTAAGTAGGTCCTCGAGGGCTGCCCTGGCCAAGGAATCGGGAATCTGGAGTCTCTCGTAGACAGGACTAGATTGTTGAACTTGTCCTGAACTTTGCCTTTGGACTACTTTTTTTTTTTTAAATTGCATTTCTTTATTATGTATACAGTGTTCTGCCTGCAGGCCAGAAGAGGGCACCAGATCTCATTATTGATAGCTGTGAGCCACCATGTGGTTGCTAGGACTTGAACTTAGGATCTCTGAAAGACCAGTCAGTGCTCTTAACCTCTGAGCTACCTCTCCAGCCCCAGACCACTCTTTTTGGCCACCAGACTTATTTACTAGGTCTTTGTCTTTCTGGGCCAACTTTCCAGCATCTTTCTTCTTCTTGTCCTCCTGGGTGGCATGATGAAGCTTGGAGGATGGCAGTGATCATGGTGCCATTGATAAAGTGTCAGCAAAACAAAACAAAAAACCGCAACAAGCTCTCTTAACCCCTGAGACATCTCTGTGACTGTTATTTATTTAGTGGTTTTGAGACCCTTTTGCACTCTGTAGTCCTGGCTGTCCTAGAACTCAGTATGTAGACCAGGCTGGCCTTGAACTGAAAGCAATCCTTTTACCTCTGCTTCCCAAGTGCTGGGCTACAGACATGAGATTTAAGGACTTTGTCTTTATTTGGATTTTTTTTTTTTCGAGACAGGGTTTCTCTGTGGCTTTGGAGCCTGTCCTGGAACTAGCTCTTGTAGACCAGGCTGGGCTCAAACTCACAGAGATCTGCCTGCCTCTGCCTCCCGAGTGCTGGGATTAAAGGCGTGCGCCACCACCGCCCGGCTGGATTTTTTTTTTTTCCATACATTGTTTTGTTTTATTTTTTCCATTCAAGAACATAATTAAAGATATAAAATTTTTTTTCCTTTCTGGATTGTTTTTTTAATAACACACTGAGGATGAACCTGAGACTTCTGCATTCTAGGCAGGTGCTCCACCGCTGAGCCACACCCCCAGGTCTTCACTTGTGAATTCTAAGCAAATGCTTTAGTCCAGGGCCATGCCCTCCACCTCACTTGAATGCTAGGCAGGTGCCTGCCCACTGCCACAAACCAACTAGGACTTCATATTTATTCTGCATGGGTTGGGAGACAAGGGCTTACAGGCTCCCCCTAGTGGTGTGGGAATAGCTTACCATTCATGGAGAATGTCTTTCTTGGGAATACCAATAGTACTCCTAGCCCTGGGGACGCTGAAGTTGGAGACTCTAGATTGAGGTCAGCCTGAACTGCATAGAGAAACCTTGTCTTACGCAAAGCAAAACAACAGATAGATATTTGGTGCACCACGGGAAATCCCAGATGCCCCGAGACCTTCAGGAGCTTCTTTCTGTGCTGTGGTGATGTTTGCGTTTAGACCCACAGCTCCTGGGTTCTGAGGCCTGGCTGGGGAAGTAAGCAGGGCCATGAAAGCTCGGTAACCCCCTCATGCCTTCTCACCAGGTCTTGACATTATGGACATGGCAAAACTCCTGCAGCCCCCAGGAGATGATACGGCCCGCAAGGCGTGGTACCTCCGTGACCTCATCAGCAGATTCCAGAAGACCTTCACTGTCATTGAGAAGGTGACTCAGGGCTGGGTGGCAGCCCTTCTGCCTACCCTTCCTCTGCCAGCTTTGACCCCAACCCTCCTTTTCCGTTTTAGTGCCCCAAGCCGGTGATTGCTGCTATCCACGGAGGCTGCATTGGTGGAGGTGAGTGTGTAGCCACTGGCCACCACTAGGGGGCCTGCCTTGGTGAGGCTGCTAACCCTTTGGCTGTCTCTCTGTCCGCGTCTCCCACACCCGGTGACCTCAGCTCAGCTGTTGTTGCTAATTTCACTCAGTCCCCAGCTGTGACCCCATGTTTTGGGAGGAGGAATTGGTTCCTGTCATTATCCATTCATTTTCCTTCCAGGTGTGGACCTCATCACTGCCTGTGACATTCGCTACTGTACACAGGATGCGTTCTTCCAGGTCAAGGTGAGGCACTTCCTGGGCTCTTACCTTCTGGAACCCTTGCAGTGCTAGGCATCCACAGAGTGGGGGGGTGGGGAGGAGAGCAGGAACAGTGAAGGTCGAGGCAGCTGGTCTTGAGGGTTTCCCGGAAGAAGGTGTAAGAACCAGACCTTAGGAAGTAAGGTTCCTAAGAGGCACACCTGTAGTCTCAGCCTCAGAGACTGCTGCAGCCTGGACCGTAGAGGGAGTGGAGGGCTGTCAGGGTTTCTTTTACTGTTGCTGCGATGAAATATTTGGACAAGAAACTTAACAGAGTAAGGGTTTATTTTAGCCCACAGTTGAGGTTACAGTCCATCGTGGTGGGGAAGTCAAGGTAGCGAGAGCTTGAAGAAATGTCACATCACCAGTGCAGTCAGGGGAGTGTTACCCAGCCGCCTACACGCCAGGGTCCCACCCACAATTGGCTGCGTTGATTAATGAAGTCGAGATAGTAGGGTGCACACCTTTAATCCCAGCACCAGGAGGCAGAGGCAGGAGATCTAGGCCAGCCTGGTCTATAGAGTGAGTTCAGGACAGCCAGGGTTGCGTGGAGAAACCCTATCTTAAAAAATAAAACAAAACAACAAAAAAAGATAGTAGCCCAGAGGCTGATCTCTAGATTCTGTCAGGTTGACAGTAAACACTGGCCACCACATGGACCAACCTGAGCTTTACTGTGAGTCCCTGTCAGAAAGGTGGGCGGGCGCCGTGGGTGTATGGAACTCAGTGGTAGAGGGCACGAATGGAAGAAAAGCTCTGAGCTGGCACTGCCCAGCGCCTAAAGGGGACGCAGGCTCAGCTAGAGAGGATGGTATTGTGGGCGCTCCCATCAATGAGTTAGTAGTCTCTGCATAGAGACAGCTGGGATTGCTGACATCTAAGTTAAGGGGTGGAGTGGAGCCCAGGGTTCTGGAAAGGGCCTTGGGAGCAAGCTCGGGGGCCAGGTAGCAGCAGCATCTTGAGGGTGTCTGAGCCAGGGTGGTGAAACCCCTGCAGGCAATGGATGATGCACTGAGCTCCCATGGGAAACAATAGCAGACACAGAGCAAACACTGAAAGACAGTGTTTCCCTCCAGGAGGTGGATATCGGCCTGGCTGCTGATGTGGGGACACTGCAGCGACTTCCCAGGGTCATTGGGAACCAGAGGTGAGGGGTGATGATGACCTGGGTTGGAGGGGTCAGACCCAGGATGACAGTGGCTCCTGACCTCCCTTCCCCTTATGTAGCCTGGTCAATGAGCTGACCTTCACCGCCCGAAAGATGATGGCTGACGAGGCCCTGGACAGTGGGCTGGTCAGGTAGGACCCTGACTGACTGATGGAAGGGAGGGGCACAAGGCCATCCAGGCCAGGGTGGGGCTCCATGGTCTTCTGTACCCTCACTCTAGAGTCCAAATGGCCTTTCTCAGAGCGGCCTCTGAGAATCATCCTGTGGCTGAACCCTTTGTTTGGGGTTTCCCGTTTTCTTTGTGAGGCCACCTGGACAACTACAGGGAAAAGGGAGACCGTCCCTCTTATCCATCCCTTCCCTGGCAGTCGTGTGTTCCCAGATAAGGATGTCATGTTGAATGCAGCCTTTGCCCTGGCGTCTGAGATCTCCAGCAAGAGCCCTGTGGCTGTGCAGGGATCCAAAATCAACCTAATTTACTCCCGAGACCATTCAGTGGATGAGAGCCTCGACTACATGGTAAGGCCCGCCCAACTCCGCCCGCCTCCACCAATCGTGGCCCTCCTGGTCCAGGGAGCCCAAGTAGGCTCCGGGGAGCTGCTTGTGCACACCTCCTCTGATTGGTGCCCTGCTGCTCTTTCCTACACCCTCGGTCCAGGCCACCTGGAACATGAGCATGCTGCAGACCCAGGACATCATCAAGTCAGTCCAGGCCGCCGTGGAGAAGAAGGACACGAAAAGTGTCACCTTCTCCAAGCTCTGAGCCTTCCTGTCCTGAGAGAGGAAGGCTCCATGGAGGGTCAGGACTGTTCCCTCAGTGCCTTCTCCCACGTGGTCTCCCAGTGTGCCGCCTTATGGCTTAGTTCTTCAGCTCCAGAGCCTTATCTTCACTGTGAACAATAAAGCGTGAACACAGCCTGGTGTCTTTACTGCCCTGGGTGAGGGCTCAGAGGCCTGGCTCCAAGGAGGGCAATCGGAAAGGCTGGGAGGCGAATCTGATTGGGCCAAGAGGAAGCATGCCAGGAACTGAGGCCCCAAAAGACTGAAAGGCCACCCTGTGCCTGACCCTGAGTGAGGTGTGGCACAGCACAGCACAGAAGGCGTGGGTGCCTGCCACTGGCTGAGTTAATTGCCACCGATCCTGAGCCAATTGCCTCATTTCTTTCTTCTCTGCAAGAGCAGCAAGTGCTCTTAACCACTGAGCCATCTCTCCAGACCCTATTTAAAAATGTTGATTTGGGGGCTGGAGAGATGGCTCAGTGGTTAAGAGCACTTGACTGCTTTTCCAGAGGTCCTGAGTTTAATTCCCAACAACCACATGGTGGCTCACAACCACCTATAATGAGATCAGATTCCTTCTTCTGGTGGGCATGAAGACAGAGCAACTCATATACATAAAATACATGAATAAATAATTTTTTTGTTTGTTTTTTTCGAGACAGGGTTTCTCTGTGGCATTGGAGCCTGTCCTGCAACTAGCTCTGTAGACCAGGCTGGTCTCGAACTCATAGAGATCTGCCTGCCTCTGCCTCCCGAGTGCTGGGATTAAAGGCGTGCGCCACCACCTCCCAGCCAAATAAATAATTTTTTTAAAAAAATGTTGATTTTGTTATTTGTGTGTGTGTGTTTGTAAGGAAGTTGGTTCCCTGTTTCCACCGTATGGGTCTATGAATTGAACATGGGGCAAGTGCTCACCTGCAGAGCCACCTGGCAGGATATATATATATGTATAATATATATATATATATACACACACACACATATACACACACACACACACACACACACATATATATATATATATATATGTTTGTTTGTTTTGAGACAGGATTTCTCTGTATAGCTTTTGGAGTCTGTCCTGGAACACACTCTGTAGACCAGGCTGGCCTCGACCTCACAGGGATCCGCCTCTGACTTCCGAGTGCTGGGATTAAAGGTCTGCGCAACCACTGCCCGGCTTTTTTATTTTATTTTTTGACACGGTGTCATGTGGACAAGTCCGGCCTGGAACTCACTGTGTGGCTGAGACTGACCTTGCACTCCAGTTTACAGATGTGCATCAGCACATCTGCCCCATTTTGGGTTGTTTTAACTTTGGGTTTTCTTATCCATGAGTAATCTCAGCCTTCTAGATTTATGTTTGGAAAGAGTGTAAGACCAAACATTTACTTAGTGTCATGTGATAGGCATTTATTAACTTGGGGAGCCCCTGCTCCTTCCTCCTTGTGTTGCTGGCGCTGGAACCCAGGGCCCCACACATGCCAAGCAAGTGTTCACCTCTGAGCTCTAGCCCCAGCCCTCCCTTTACTCTTTTTGCTATTTTAATTTTACTTTGGGTTTTGTCTGAATGTCTACATGTGTGCCCCAACCTTTGGTGGTATTCCTCAGGACTCCTCAACCTTTTTAAATTGTCGGTGGTGGTTTCCCACCCTCCTCCCAAGACAGGGTGTAGCCCTGGCTGTCCTGGAACACTCCGTAGACCAGGCTGGCCTTGTACTCAGAGATCCAACCTGCCTCTGCCTCCCGAGTGCTGGGATTAAAGGCGTGTAGCACCCCTGCCCGACTTGGTTTTGGCTTCTTAATTTTATTTTGTGTGTGGGTGTTTTGCCTGTATGTATGTGCAGCACATGCATGTGCCAGCCACAGGTGCCAGGAAAGGGTGTTGGATCCCTGGAACTGAAGTTACAGATGGTTGTGAGCCACCATGTGGATGCTGGGACTCTAACCCAGGTCCTGTGATTTTCACATGGAACCCACTTATAGACCAGACTCTCCTCTAATTTATATAGATTCACCTGCTTCTGCCTCCTGAGTCCTGGGATTAAAGGCACGTGCCACCATGCCCAGTCATACCCAGATTTTTTTTTTTTTTAAGGTAGAGTCTTGCCCTACAGACCAGGCTGCCCCTGAGCTTGCAAGTAATCCTCCTGCCTCTGCTTCCTGAGTGCTAGGATTATAGACACCACACTTGGCTTTGTTGGTGGATTTTCATTTGTTTGGGATAGGATCTCCTGTAACCCAGACTGGCCTTAAGTTCCCTGTATGGAGGAGGATGACCTTGACCCCCTGGAACTTTCTGGTCCTGGCTGCTGGGATCCTGGCACTCTTCTGTAGTGCTGGATATGAGTCTCAGGGTTTCCTATAGGCCAGGCAAGCATTCTACCAACTAAGCTAACCTCAAATTTGCAGCAATTCTCCTGCCTCCACCTTCCACCTGGTCTGCTATCATTTCCCCCACTTTACAGATGGGCGAGCCGAGAGTGAGGTGCTGGCTCCAGAGAGCCGGAAAAGGCAAGGGTAGAACTGGACCCCAGAACCTGTTGCCCCAGCTGTGCTCTAAGCCCCTGTCTTAGAGTATGTGGGGTCAGGAGGTGCAAGGCATTCCCCTTTCATTCCGACTTGCTTCTACTGGCCACCTGTCCTCATACTCCTGTGGCCCAGCCCCTGCCCTGCCCACCTGATCGTCCCCTCCCTCTGCCAACAGTTCTCAAGGCAAAGTTTTATTGTTCTGATAAAGCCCTGTAAGGTCGAAGTCCAGGAATACTTCCTCCTCATGGGGGGCCTCTGAGGGTTAGCATCCCTGCCAGGATGGGAGGCTAGGGTGTGTCCTAGAGCTCCCCACCGGAGAGACTTCATGACCTCTCCCCCGACAGCCACTCCCTCTAGTATAAGGGCCACCTGCGACCTGCCACCATTCCACTGTCCCTCACTTCTCTCAGGACAAGCTATCAGCTCAGACTCTCAAGATGGCCTTTGTCCCAGCGCCGGGATACCAGCCCACCTACAACCCGGTGAGATGCTCACCTGAGCCCACATTTTGTCTTCCCCAAGCCCCGTTTTCCTTTCCCCGCTTTGCTGTGCTGAGGCAATATTCTACTGAACCATGTCCCCAGCCTCTCACCCCTAATTTCATCTCCCGTGCTTAAGGGACTGGGGGTGTTTGGGGTGAGGGGGAAGGGCTGTGACAGGCAGGCAGCCTCTGAGGTTCTTCAATTGACTCCTTTTACAGACCCTGCCCTACAAGAGGCCCATTCCAGGTGGCCTCAGTGTTGGAATGTCTGTTTACATCCAAGGAGTAGCCAAAGAGAAGATGAAACGGTGAGACAGCCCCCCACCCCATCCCTGCCCACCCCAGGGAGGGGCTTTCTCCCATCCCTAACTCTGGTGCTAGCCACAGTTTGGAGCATGCTGGGAGTCTGGTGTTCACAGGATCCCTCCGGCTGCCTATGGGTACAAAGGGTTATGGGGACAGAAATAAGCAGGGAGGCCCCAATTAAGAGGTAGAGGAAGAAAGGAAATGATGGGGGCCCAGCAGAAGAAGGGACTGAGTGGGCCCATTGAGATTGGTCAAGAGAGGTCAGGAAGGGGTCACCAGGAGAGGTGGCCCATGGCTGGGATAATGCCCTGAAGTGACAGATTTGAGAAAGTGAATTCAGATCACAAGCCCAGAGCCTAAAGTCACTTCCCCCTCCCCTGCCAAGGGATGGGGGCACTCAGCCACTGTGTGATTCAGAGAGCTACTGAGCTACTGGGCATCTCTGTGCTTCAACTTTCCATCTGTAAAATGGGCTGATTGTTAGGTTTCAAAGTACAAAAGAGCAATTCCACTTTTGCCATGCTTCAATGTGGAAATTATTATTGAACTAAGTTCCCCATGTTGTTTTCTTATCATTTTTAGTGTGTGTGTGTGTGTGTGTGTGTGTGTGTGTGTGTGTGTGTGCAAAGTGTAATGTACATGTGCATGTGCATGTATCGGCCAGAGGTTAACCTGAGGTGTCTTTTTCAGGCACCATCCACCTTTGTGTGTGTGTGTGTGTGTGTGCAGAGTGTACGTACATGTGCATGCATGCATGTGTGTATATCGGCCAGAGGTGTCTTTTTCAGGCACTATCCACTTTTCTGTGTGTGTTCATGTGTATGTGTATCCACATGTGTGTGCAGGTGCATGTATGTGCATGCAGAGGCCGGAGTCAACTCCAGGTGCCACTTCAGTCACATTCTGTGCTTTGTTTTGTTTCTGAGACAGTGTCTCATAAGTAGCCCTGGCTAGCCTGGAACTTGCTATGTAGACCAGGCTGGCCTCTTGCAGAGATTTGCCCACCTCTTCCTCTCTGGGATCAACCTTGTTTTTGAGACAGAATCTCTCTCTGGGCCCCAGAGTTTGTTAGTCAGGCTGGTCAGTGAGCGTGAGGCCCGGCTCTCCCCGGGTTCTCCATGCTTGCACAGCAAGCCCCCCAATTCTTCCTTCTTTATTTGGTGTTCCTTCCTTATTAAATAGCCACGTGTGCTGGGAGCAGAGTCCCGGTGAGGTGCGTACCTGCCCTCAGGTGGTGCATACTGGTGATGCCCGCACTCTGGAGGCTGAGGCAGGAAGACCACAATTTAGACACCAGCCTGCGCTAGAGAGTCAGCCCTGACTTTCATCATTCCATCAGCCCCCCAAAAGGAAAAAAATATGGAAGAGTCTCACTCACCCTTATCTCTGAGGACACTCTGGGGAGATGGGAAAGAGAAGCAGAGAGGAGAGGTGGCCCCAAGACTCCATATGGAACTCAGGATCCTTTCCTGCCTGTAATCCGGGTCAATGGTGCCAGAGCCCAGGCAGAGTGGCCCCAGAACTTCTTACAGAAAGCCCCTTGCACAGGCGGGCAGACACTGAACCAGCCCTTTCTATGCCACCAGGTTCCATGTGAACTTCTCTGTGGGGCAGGATGAAGGGGCAGACATCGCTTTTCACTTCAACCCCCGCTTTGATGGCTGGGACAAGGTGGTCTTCAACACGAAGCAGAGCGGACAGTGGGGCTCGGAGGAGAAGAAGAAGAGCATGCCCTTCCAGAGGGGCAGCCACTTCGAGCTGGTGTTCTTGGTCATGCCTGAGCACTTCAAGGTCTGAGCCCCTCCCTGCAGCCCCCTCCCTGCAGCCCTCCCTCCCTGCAGCCCCTTCCCTGCAGCCCTTTCACTCTGTCCTCCCTGCAGTCCACCCTGCTGATGGAATGAGAGCTTCCTCTCGCCTGCTCTGCAAGTGTAAAGTGCTTTCTCCATAACTAAGCCACGCCCCCAGCTTTCTTTTTACTTTTTGTTTTTTTTTTTTTTTTTTGTCTGTTTTTGTTTCATTTGTTTGGTTTTTTGAGATAGGGTCTCTCTATATATAGGTATGGCTCTCCTGGAACTTGCTGTATGGAATAGGCCTGCCTCATGAGTGCTGGGATTAAAGACTTAAATCACCATGCCTAACTCTCCTGACTTTTGAATATGGGTTCTAAGAGCTAATTCAAGTTGTCAGACTCAATTCCAAGAGCTTTTAGCTGCTGAGCCACCTTGCCAATCCTCCGATTCTTTTTAAATTTTTTGTTTGTATGTTTTTTCCTCAAGATAGGGTTTCTCTGTATATCCTTTGCTGTCCTGGAGCTAGGTCTGTAGAACAGGCTGGCCTCGAACTCACAGAATAGGCGTGAGCCACCACCAGTTTTAATTTAAAATTTCATGCCTTTAATCCCAGCACTAGGGAGGCAGAGGCAGGTGGATCTTTGTAAGTTCAAGGCCAGCCTCTTCTACAAAGTTAGTTTCAGGACAGCCAGGACTGCTACATAGAGAAACTCTGTCTCTTGGGAGAAGGGAGAAGATCCCTTGAGGCTGGGAAATGGTTCAGTCAGTAAAGTGCTGCCTGTGCAAGCCGGAAGACCTGAGTTCCATCCCCACCACCCACATAATGAGTGGGGAGTGGTGACCATACTTACAATCCAGCTCCAGGAAGGCAGAGAAGGAGGATCCTTGGGGCTTGCTGGCCAGCCAGCCTAGGCTACTTGACAACTGCCAGGTTCGGTGAGAGACCTTGTTTCAAAAAACAAGGCACATGACTCTGAGGTACAACACTCACAGCGGACCTCTGGCCTCCACATAAACTTGCACACATGTGTACCTGCACATACGTGAACACTTGCACATGCACACACATTTATTTTATAAGTAAATAAATACAATCCCATTTCTACCTTCCTATAGTCCCCTTGAGTCAGGGTGCTGATGTCTGACACCTCTCTGCCCTCCAGGTTGTGGTAAATGGAAATCCCTTCTATGAATATGGGCACCGACTGCCACTACAGATGGTCACCCATTTGGATGTGGATGGAGACTTGGAACTTCAGTCCATTAACTTCCTTGGAGGCCAACAATCTGCCCCAGCCCAGTATCCGGTATGAGATGTCTTTTCGTTTGCCTTCTTGACTATCCTCACACTTGCCACTGTCTGTGTTCTCAGCTCTGGTCCCTCTGATGAGTGGGCCTAGGGACCCTATAGTGATCAAGACAGTCCATCAGGAAGATAGACACATGACCAGGCAGGCATGGTTCCCATGGTCAAGACCGTGGGGGGCAGGGGGTGCAGATAGAGAGAGGGTCAGGGTCCAGATAAGGAGGCTCAGACAGAGGGTTGGCCTCGGGGGCGGGGTTATAGCAAGGTGCTCTGAGCATCCAAAGGAAGAATTTGCCTTAGTCAAGAAGGGCTTCCAGGGGGAAGAAAAGGTGTGTAAACTGGGTCGGAAAGTGAGATGAGAAAAGACTAGCAGATAAAGAGTTTGGGACTAGCAAACAAATCCAGGACAGGTTGCCTAACACGTTAGTCACCCAGGAAACACAAAGCCACAGTGAGTTTCCACCACATACCTGTCAGGGCTGTAATGGAACAACGTGTTACACAAAACCATGTGTCCTGTTTGCAGGCATGTGGATCAGCTAGCACAGCCACCATATGGCTGTTCAGAGTGTAATTTGGTGCAATCACCTTGGAAATTGGTCAACAGAGCTAGATCTGAATGCCAAGCAAATATGGGTCCCAGTGTCCTAGAAGCTCCACACCCAAGTGCACAGCCTATGAGGAGCCTCCAACACACACCCACTGCGATAAGCAGCACACCACTGCCAAAAGGCTCAAGTTGAAGTTTGCTTAATGGTAGAACATCTGCCTAGACTCCCCTAGTGAGGGGCTAGGGGTGTGGCTCAGTGGTAGAGCCCCTGCCTAGAATCCCCAGTGAGGGGCTGGGGTGTGGCTCAGTGGTAGAGCCCCTGCCTAGAATCCCCAGTGAGGGGCTGGGGGTGTGGCTCAGTGGTAGAGCCCCTGCCTAGAATCCCCCAGTGAGGGGCTGGGGCCTGGCTCAGTGGTAGAGCCCCTGCCTAGAATCCCCAGTGAGGGGCTGGAGTGTGGCTCAGTGGTAGAGCCCCTGCCTAGAATCCCCAGTGAGGGGCTGGGGTGTGGCTCAGTGGTAGAGTCCCTGCCTAGACTCCCCTAGTGAGGGGCTAGGGGTGTGGCTCAGTGGTAGAGCCCCTGCCTAGAATCCCCCAGTGAGGGGCTGGGGCCTGGCTCAGTGGCAGAGCACCTGCCTAGAATCCCCCAGTGAGGGGCTGGGGACTGACTAAGCTAGAATAAGATAGTGTAAGGTGTGGGATGATTTCCTGAGTTCCTTTCTCAACACAAACCAACTAACCAACAAAAGCCTGAAAGTCAGAACTATCAGCCTGGGGCTGGAGAGATGGCAGTGAAGAGCACTTACAGCATCAGGTTGAAGGTGGTGCACACCTTTAATCCTAGCACTTGAGAGCCAGAGGCTGGCAGGTCTCTGAGTTCAAGGCCAGCCTAGTCTATATAGTGAGTTCCAGGACTATATGATGAGACTGTCTTAAAAAAACAAAAAACAAAAAAAAAAACCAAAAAAACCCCCAAAAAACCCAGAAGGGCCAGGTGGCAGTGACACAGGCCTTTAATCTCAGCACTCGGGAGGCAGAGGCAGGCAGATCTCTGTGAGTTCGAGTCCGGCCTGGTCTACAAGAGCTAGTTCCAGCACAGGCTCCAAAGCTACAGAGAAACCCTGTCTCAAAAAACCAAAAAATCAACCCCACCACCACCAAACCAAACAAAACAACAAAAACAGAAGGACCTGGGTTCAGTTCCCAGCACTCAAGTGGTGGCTCCCAGCCATCTGCAACTCCAGTTCCAGGAGATCTGAACCCTCTGTTGACCTACACTGGCTCTGTACACACATGGTGCACAGACATGTACTTAGGCACATACACATAACTTTAATAAATAAAATTTTTAAAAATAAAAATAGAATCGATCAGGCTGTTCTTCAACAAGTCAATGAATCAAAGCGATGAGTTCCTCACCCAAAAAGAGAAAGAACAAGTCACACAATCATCAGGAGGGATGCCGACATCAAATATGGAGTCTAGCCAACATGGTGACTCCTGCCTGCAATACCAGCATCAGGAGGTAGAAGCAGGATGTTCACTGCAAATTGGAGACCAGCGTGAGCCACATAGCAAAGCCCTGATGTTTGCGCTTGTGTGTGTGTGTGTGGGGGGTTTGGACAGATTGATTGATTATTTTGAAGAGCTTTCAGAATAGGAGTTAATTGAAAAGATGAGAAAACAGAGAAAGCAAGAATAAAGATGATGAACTGGGTGGTGGTGATGCATGCCCTTAATCCCAGCACTTGGGAGGCAGAGGCAGGTGGATCTCTGAATTCAAAGCTAGCTTGGTCTACAGAGCAAGTTCCAAAACAGCCAGGGCTGCACAAACAAAGACAAATACAATGAAAATAGGATGATGAGGGTGGGAAGGTGGTCTGGGCGACTGAACCACCTGCGCAGTGCTGAGGCTCGGGAGAGATGGAGCCACAGACTGGAAGGAATGTGAACAAGTACAGCAGAGAGCCGGGCAGACAGGAGCTCAGGCTGACCCCCGGGACTCCCCTCGCTCCAGGCTCGCTCCAGGCTCGGGGGGTGTGAAGCAGGAGCCAATGGTGGCTGGAGATAGGATGACAGACCATTGGTCATCACAGGCCTGGAAAGGAGCACCAAGGGCCCCATTTGCTTCCAGAATTCCACGTTCTCGATTGATCCTAGGCTAGGGGCCTGCAGGGGTGAATGAGGGGACTGGGGCAGGAGGGACTAATACAAGTTTGTGCAAGGGGGAACAAAGAATAGAACTGACCAGGTGCTGTCCCAGAGCCTCTGAGGCTCTGGTCCCTAGATATAGCAGGGTCTGTCCCTGTACCGAAGGGACCATCCCCAGGTGTACTCCTCAACACTTTCCAGGCTAGAGTTAGGAATCCTAACCACGACCTCCTTTCCTCTTGTGCCCACAGAGACCTATGGGTATGCCGGCTTACCCTGTAAGTACCTGGTGAGGGGTGGACAGTCTCCTCCAGAACTGGAGGATTACTTACAGAGGAGATTTGGGAGCAGCCAAAGACCCCCACCTCCCCTCACCACTCTTGCCTTCTGTCTGTCCATCCTGTAGGGTCCTGGGTACAACCCTCCACAGATGAACACCCTGCCTGTAAGTGGGAGGGGCATGGGGGGCACGTAGAGGGATGGAGATAATTTGGGGTGGGGAGAGGGACGGAGACATGTTGGAGAAGGCACCTGTCAAATATTGTAAAGTGAGATTTCTTTCTTCTTTTGTAGGTCATGGCGGGACCCCCAACCTTCAATCCGGTACGGTGTTCCAGGGGCTAGCAGCTCTCTGGGGAGCAAGCTGAAGAGAAGCAGGGAATGTGGGAAGTCCAGACAGGGTGTACTACTTGTGGGCTGAGGGTTTGGGGGGTAAGAGGTGAGAGCAGAGGCATTTGGTGGTCAGGGTTCAGAAGACATGGTTGGGGACAATTCACAAGCAAAACGCTGCCTCTCTGTGAAAACGTGGTCTTGTTCTTGGCTTCTCTAGTCAGAGACTGGATGGGAACCCATGTTCTTTTCCTACAGCCTGTGCCATATGTAGGGATGCTACAAGGGGGACTTACAGCCAGAAGAACCATCGTAGTCAAGGGCTATATCCTTCCCACAGCCAGGAAGTAAGCACCCAGGTTGGGTGGGATTTCCCCTCCTCCCTCAGGCCCAGAGATCAAGACCCCAGCCCTCCTCCCTCAGACCTCCTCCCTTGGAGACTCAGCTGCTGGTCCCCATCTGACACCTTTTCTGTCCTCAGTTTTATCATCAACTTCAAGGTGGGGTCTTCCGGGGACGTAGCTCTCCACATCAACCCCCGCATGGGTGAGGGCGTGGTTCGCAACAGCTTTATGAACGGCTCCTGGGGCTCGGAGGAGAGGAAGGTTGCCCACAACCCGTTTGTCCCTGGACAGTTCTTTGATGTGAGTCTGGGCGTCCCCTCCCCCTTCCCCCTCTCCCCCCAGACCCGGGTCCTGCTGGGCCTGCCTTACCTCTCCCCTCCCCCACAGCTCTCAATCCGCTGCGGCACAGATCGATTCAAAGTGTTTGCCAACGGCCAGCACCTTTTTGACTACTCGCATAGGTTCCAAGCATTCCATAGGATAGACACGCTGGAGATCAAAGGTGACATCACCTTGTCCTATGTCCAGATCTGAGCTCCACCTGGGAAAGAGGAAAGAAGCCCCTAGTTCCATCTCAGCCCCTAATAAAATGTCTAAGGGATCTCTCTGTGAGTGTGTGATTCATTCACCTGCCCCGGCTTCCATTCTGCCTTCCTCCTCCACACACGTACCCATCTTCCCTACCACTACAACAAACAGAGGTCTGCTCCAAGCCCTGGCATTGTGTGTATCAATCCATTCACTCTGGATTCCAAGCTTAGGAACTACTGCCTTAATTCATCCATAACAGATGAGGAAACATCTCTCTCTGTGTCTGTGTGTGTGTGTGTGTGTGTGTGTGTGTGTGTGTGTGTGGTGGGTAAACAAAAAGCTGAGTGTGGTGGTACATGCTTCTAATCCCCACTTAGTGAAGTGAAGGAAAGAGGAAAGAAGTTCAGAAGTTCATGGTCATCCTTAGTTATATAGTATGTTAGGAGCTAGCCTGTGCTACATGAGACCCTGACACAGAAATGAAGGGAGGAGAAGGAAAAGGAAGAAAGGAAGGAAGGGAGGAACTGAAGGAAAATAGGCAAATTGCCAAGCTAGGTATACTCACACTTGCCTGTATACTCAAGCTAGGTATACTCACACTTGCCTGTATACTCAAGCTAGGTATACTCACACTTGCCTGTATACTCAAGCTAGGTATACTCACACTTGCCTGTATACTCAAGCTAGGTATACTCACACTTGCCTGTATACTCAAGCTAGGTATACTCACACTTGCCTGTAGCTCCAGCACTTGCAAGACTGAAGCAGGAGTGGGGCTTCAATCCCAGCACTTAGGAGGCTAAGGCAGTAGGAGTACATGGTCACACTGGGGCTAGCCTGAGCTAAGAGTAAGAACCGATTTCAGAATAGAGAGGAAGAGAAAAGGAAGGTGGGAAGGAAGAAGAGAGGAGAGGAGGGGAAGGGGGGGAAAAGGAGGGAGAGCAGGAAGGAGAAAGAGAGGTTGCATGGCCTATAAACTTCAGAACTAGGCGTGTGGTCTGGCTTCCCATCTACCTACTATGATGATTAGATCTTACAATGTTTTGGGGATTCGCACTTTGTAGCACTTTGTAGCTTTTGTCAGGGTATTTTATCATAGCAGCAGAGATAAAAGTAGGACACTATCTGAACATCCATCATTCTCTCTCCATTCATGAGGCAAACCATAAGGCCATGTATCAGACTGGCCTCAAACTCAAAAAGATCTACCTACCTCCTGAGTGCTGTGTAAATGCTCGTGCCACCCCAGCTGGCGTGTGAGGGTTTCATCATCCACCTGACCCATCTACAATAACCTGCAAAGGGAGTCTCCGTAGGGTTTGTCTCCGGCAGGAGGCCTGTGGACCTGTCCGTGGGATTATCTTACTATGTTAATTGCAGTAACCCGCTGTAGGCGGCACCATTCCCTTGGCAGGGATCCTGGACTGCTTGTGTGGGGAGGGAGCGAGCACAAGCTTTCAGTGTTGCTCTGCTCTGTTGGTCATCTAGAGGTGACCAGCTGCCTCTAGATGGAGTTCCTGTCTCCCTTTCACAACCTGGACCTGTGA